>ML831322.1:15923-46706 GCA_009831015.1 Picea engelmannii
TGCATATAACTGTTCATTGAATAAAGAAGATCAACCTTCTAATCATCACATGTGAACATATTAATTGTTGTATATAAAATGAGAGACATAAAATATGGACACTATATAAATCTTATCACATCAACCAGTAACAAATTATGATACCTAAAGTAGTCAAAATTTGATTACAAATCAAAATGAGCAAAACTTGAACAGAAATATGATATATTGAAGCTAAAGCTGTGCAAATAACCACTTCCATTCAAGTCTGAATAATCATCAATCCATAGTTTCTGCTCCCAGGCAGCAATGGTCTTTGTTTACAAAATAATACATTTATAAAGGCCACATGATCAAAACATTCCCTGTGGAAATTATCAAATTTGTTCCAAAAATCGTGGGGAATACAATCTCCCAAATTCCCATTTCTATGCAAAACCAACAGCCTAATCTAAAACCATGTAAAGAAATAGCATGTTCAGAGATGCCACTAGCGATCCAATCTCCTTTAGAATTCGTATGTACCTGAAAACGCACAAGAATACATGATTTTAGATTGCATTTTAGTTGTAAAATCAACAAATTCAAATTTTAGTAACTAGCTACAGAATCTCACGATTCTGTAGCTAGTTATTATTATAAACATAATTGTGTTTTATCAACAGAAATAGATGCGATATGAGCAAACAAATCTTGTATGCTAATTCAAAACAAAAACAAAATCATCCTAAAATTACTTTTAAAATACCATACCTCGGATTCAGGGATTTTAATCAAGCTATTTTTGAATTGACAATGGCAGTGGCCACCTCCACATTTGTAAAGACAACAAAGCCTGTAGTCTTCTATCTTTTATCATTATCTTGAGCTACATTTTTCAATCTATCGTTCTCCTTGGTTAGCACATTCACTCGGTCCTCCAAAGACTTGATCTGAGATTGGAGCAAAGGGACGTCTGTATAATATCGGTCGAGCCACGACTTACATTCATTGCACTGTGGTTGAACAGACTGTGTATTTATAGCTGAGGAACTTCTTAATCGACCAGTAGGTTCTCTGTCGAGTTTAATCCCAGGGAAGTTGGGGTCATCTCTAAGACATGGTGGGAGGTTCGTCACATAGTCATAGGGATTAACTGAGCAAAGTTCGTGTGAGTATGGATACTCTTCGGTTAGAAATCGTTCGATTTCGGAATCAAAATCTTCACTTAACATAATTGGTTTTTGGTCTGTGTTTTCTTTAGGTTTGTTATGAGCAAACCGTGAAACCCAGCGCGTAGCCCTTTTACCCTTGTAGTTGATATCACTGTTACCTTTACCCTTTTTCCTTGCAGACTTTTTAACAGGATTACCATCGTCTTTTGGACATGAATCAGGCAGGGTGTCGGGTTGGGTAGTGTTCGGGTAGGTCGAGGGTTCAACAGAGGGAAAGAGCGAAGGAGGGGGAATGACAGGCCCGACAAGGGTTTCTGTAACAACGGATTTGTCAACTTGTCCTATTTCAGGACTAGCAAAACCATTCCTTAACAAGAAAACATCCCAACAATCGCCATTCAACTTCAACTGATGAACCATAATAACTTTAATTAAACAGTGGTGGAAGAGGCTGGAGTCGTCTTTCTCCTTTTTGAAACGTTTAACCATTTTGTATAAACTCTGAAGGAGAAAATATGGCATGTTTAAGGGAAAATCGATGAAACTCATGAGAAACCGCAAGTGGTATAAGAAAACTAAATAGTATCTACCCTCACAGGTAACGAACTGCTTGATAATAGCCAACAAATTGTGCCATCTAGATTTTAGAGCTATAACGGGCATACCTTTGTCGCAACTGTTAATATTCCTTGAGGTAAACAATAGTGACCAGGGTACTTCATCAACCTTTGAATTTTTAAACCATTTTTGTCCCACGGCTAGCAGACCAGTGGCTGAGCTAATGAAATCTTCGTTCAATTCGAGCTGGACATCCCCAATTTTGGCTCTGCAACCATCGAACGTTAGCGCGAATTGTTGAGCAATTTCCAGGTTGAAACCCTCGAACTTCTCAACAAAGACCCGCCAACCATTCCTCTCTAGGTCCTCTCGGGAATTATCAAACAACAACAAAGTTTGGACACCGTTGGGTTCGATTCTCACTACAGGAGCAATAGCTAATAGCACAAAATCAACAGGGTATTCGGCGATAGGGTTTGATAGGGTAGACACAGAACCATTGTCCCGAAGCTTCCCCAACACAACGCAAAGGCAACCCAAAATGCAAGGGCAGAGTGTTAATGCTATGCATGCGAGGATAGTGGTGTAAATCGAGGCCATGCAAGAATAACATGTCGGGCTGTACTTGGAACGATGCCTTGGTGTAATGGTACATTGAAATCATAATAGTGGATATCCAAAAGAATTTTAATCAACATGTCAAATGAACAATTACATAACCACTATTTGACCCAAAAATCAACGTGTCAATCAAACCATTGTGTCAAAGATTTTGTAAATCGACACCATATTAACAATAGTCAAATGCATAAATGTTTGGTGTTTCGATAAATATGTGACCAGTGGTATGTTTGAGGTCAAGGAGTTATTACCATGTAAACAAGTAGGTTCATGATAAACCAAATGATCATTAATCCTTTGATGTAATCAATATGAATTCTAACAGTGGGTTTTCACGCTTGCAGTCGTGAAAATGAAAACGAAAAGTAGGTACGCAAAAGAGAAAGATAATGGTGTCGTTTAAAAAGTTGCGACGAGTAATGAGGGTTCAAAAACCTTGTGTAGGCAGCTTGTAAAGAAAAAGATAGAGATTAATATGGCTTCCAACAAGCACCCACCATGTATATAATGTGAGTGTGGATCACAAGTCCAAGATAAATAATTTACATGATAAATCCTTAAACAATAGGGGAACCCCCTCTAAATAACCAAATATCATTCATACTTCATAATTCACATGTCCCAACAATGAATACATGACCTCTATATATACATATTCACACTTGCACATGAGACCCCTTTACCATTAAGTCGGCCTTATTACATATATATTTACACATTACATGTATATGTAGGCCCATATATTCCTCTCCTTTGGGTCATATCGTATACAATTATCCCCATATATGCTCCCCTTGTGTCATAACATAGTACCCTCCTTCAGAAATATTTTTCCTCAAAGTTTTGCAATTAAAGGCTTCACATGTGATGAAACCAAGTAATATGATTTTCTTATGTTCTTGGTTTCTTCCTTCCATTGATGATTATAAATCCATCCAAAAATCAATTATTTTTGGTTGTAATCCTTGGTTTCTGGTTGTTGCATGATTTTCTTTCCCTTGATTCCATGTATCATTGTTTAATCTTCTCCAATTTGTAGGATATGTTGGTCTATGATAATATCTTGTGGAATAATAATTTTTTGATGAATATTCCATGAATATTGATGATTATTCCAAAATCCTTCATAATGTTGATATTGATCTTCTTGTTTTCCTTGAAATATTTCTTAATAATGAGTATATCGATATGGCTTGACATTTTATGGTTTTTCTTCATTCTGCACACCCATTTCATCTATCTTCTTTTCAGAGACAATTGAATCCTCTATCATCTTTGCTTGGTCCTTGATTACTCTATACTTGGATATAATACCATCATATTTTGCAAGTACATCCTCTAGATGGAGTTCAACTTATTCAAGTATCTTTTGTTGACCTTCTTGAATCTTGTCTTCTTTCTCCTTTTGAAGCTGCAATGTCACCCCATTTATCAAATTCTGATGTCCTTCTTCGATTCTAGCTTGTATTTTTTATTTTACCTCATCAGCATTTAAGGATTACTCAACCTTCTTGCAAATTTCCTCTACAAGTCTTTTGGTATATTCTTCATCCAAGATCCTTTATTTTTCTTGATTTTGACAATGTTTTTTTTCTTCTTTCAATCTCTTAACCTCATATAGTAGTTTTTTATTGTAGTTTTTTAATCTGTATATCTCTTCTTCTTTATTTTTCAATTCTTACCTTGACTCATCCTTTTTCTACTTTGATTTACTATTATTTTCTTGCTTTAAGTTCTTAACCTCCTTAATGTGTGATTCATTAAGGGATTGCATCTAGGAAAACACATCATTTTTCTTCTTTATCTCTTCCTTTTCTTATTTTAACTCATATTGAAGTCTATACATTTCCTCCATTTGTATATCCTTAATCCATTTATTTGAGAAGAGTACTTCAAAATTTTCCCATGTGCAGTGCCATCTAGTACCTTGAGAAATACTCATCCACCACTTCCAAGCATCACTAGAAAAATAATTTATTTCCTATCAAGGAATCATATCATGTTCTCCTACCAACCTCAAATATTCCATAGGACTTATTTCATCTTTATCTTCATCTCCTGTAAATTTAGGAATTTATATTGATTCTTAGTTGAGGTATAACCCCAACACTTAACTTACAACCTCAATATATTAATGACAATGATATCAAATTCTTTTAATCCTTGTTCTAGTATGTTCCTCAATTATTTATATTTCCAATGGATTTTGAATCATCTTAATTAAGCATTCCAATCAAAAGTTATGATAGTTTTAAGTCAACATACCTTTGAAACCCTTGATTTGGAGTTTGTCCTCCTAGTAAACCTTCCTTCTGATGTATCTCTGCAATTTCCGCCCTTATGAGTATGAAATTGCAATCTGTAGAGATATGAAATTTATTCTTTTCAATCCCACAGGTCTGACCGAAATTGAATGTGCCAAGTGGAATTTATGGTAACATCCCCACACCTTGCTAATGTTTTTCCTTTCCAGGAGAGCGAACTTGTATAGCATGCCACACGAACAATATTTTATATATGAATTTAGAAATTGTATCAGAATGACTATGGACCATAATTTTTCCAATGAAATTGGTCTCAATTTTTTTTTTATCTTCTATGAATAATATATTACTTTTTTAACCGAAACACATGTTTGACACTAGTTAATAGGACTAGTCAGATACCCTATCTTCCACAGAGTTTATCTCTGAAACTAAAATGAAACTGAAGCTGAAATTTGCACCACGTGTACTATGATAAGTATTATAAATATGATCCAGGTTTATCCTTTTGAAATCTCTACAAGAAAATGTTATATTGAAAATTCCAAAATGATTATCTTGAGGAAGAAAAACCCTAGGACCGATGCTTTGATACCAAATGTAATGATCCAAAATGATTAAATTATTATAATCTAACAAAAGTACCCACCTTTTATAGAATGTGAGTGTGGAGCACAAGTCCAAGATAGATAATTTACACAATAAATCCTTAAATAATAAGGGAACCCCCTCCAAATAACCAAATATCATTCATACTTCATAATTCACATGTCCCAATAATGAATACATGACCTCTATATATACATATCCACACTTTCACATGAGGCCCCTTTACCATTAGACCGACCTTATTACATATATAATTACACATTACATGCATATTTAGGCCCATATATTCCCCTCCTTTTGGGCATATCATAGACAAGTAGCGCCATATATGCTCCCCTAGGCTCATAACATAGTACCCTCTTTCAAAAACATTTGTCCTCAAAGATTTGCAATTAAAGGATTCACATGTGATGAAACCAAGTAATATGTTTTTCTTATGTTCTTGGTTTCTTCCTTCCATTGATGATGATCAATCCATCCAAAATCAATTATTTTCGGTTGTAATCCTTGGTTTCTGGTTGTCTAATGATTTTCTTTCCCTTGATTCCATGTATCATTGTTTAATCTTCTCCAATTTGTAGGATATGTTGGTCTATGATAATATCTTGTGGAATAATGGTTTTGTGATGCCATATTCCATGAATATTGATGATTATTCCATCTTCCTTCATAATGTTGATATCGATCTTCTTGTCTTCCTTGAAATCTTTCTTGATAATGAGCGTGTCGATATGGTTTGACATTTTATGGTTTTTCTTCATTTTGCACACTCATTTCATCTATATTATTTTTAGAGACAATTGAATCCTCTATCATCTTTGCTTGGTCCTTGATTACTCTAGACTTGGATATAATACCATCGTATTTTGCATGTACATCCTCTAGATGGAGTTGAACTTATTCAAGTATCTTTTGTGGACCTTCTTGAATCTTGTCTTCTTTCTCCTCTTGCAGCTGCAATGTCTCCCCATTTATCAAATTATGATGTCCTTCTTCGATTCTAGCTTGTATTTCTGATTTTACCTCATCAACATTTAAGGATTCCTCAACCTTCTTGCAAATTTCCTCTTCAAGTATTTTTGTAGATTCTTCATCCAAGATCCTTTATTTTTCTTGATTTTGACAATGCTTCTTTTCTTCTTTCAATATCTTAACCTCATCTAGTAGGTTTTTATTATGGTTTTGTAATCTGCATATATCTTCTTCTTTCTTTTTCAATTCTTCCCCTGACTCATCATTTTCCCGCTTTGATTTACTATTCTTTTCTTTCTTTAAGTTCTTAACCTCCTTAATGAGTGATTCATTAAGGGATTGCATCTTGGAAAACTAATCTTTTTTCTTCTTTATCTCTTCGTTTTCTTATTTTAACTCATCTTGAAGTCTAAACATTTCCTCCATTTTTATACCCTTAATCCATTTATTTGATAAGAATTCTTCAAATTTTTCCCATGTGCAGTGCCATCTAGTACCTTTATCAATACTCATTCACCACTTCCAAGCATCACCAGAAAAATAATTTATTTTCTATGAAGGAGTCATATCATCTTCTTTTACCAACCTCAAACATTCCATAGGACTTCTATCATATTTATCTTCATCTCTTGTAAATTTAGGAATTTCCATTGATTCTTAGTTGAGGTATAACCCCAACACTTAAATTACAACCTCAATATATTAATGATAATGACATCAAATTATTTTAATCCTTGTTCTAATATGTTCCTCTATTATTTATCTTTCCAATGGATTTAGAATCATCTCAATCAATAATTCCAATCAAAAGTTATGATAGTTTTAAGTCAACATACCTTTCAAAACCATGATTTGGAGTCTGCCCTCCTAGTAAACCTTCCTTCTGATGTATCTATACAATTTATGCCCTTATGAGTCTGAAATTTCAATTTGTAGAGATATGAAATTTATTCTTTCCAATTCCTCAGGTCTCACCAAAATTGGATGTGCCAAGTGGAAGTTATGGTAACTTCCCCACACCTTGCTAATGTTTTTCCTTTCCAAGAGAGCGAACTTGTACAACGTGCCACACAAACAATATTTTATATATGATTTTAAAAATTGTACTAGAATTAGACCATATTTTTTCCAATGAAATTGGTCTCAAATATTTTTTATGTTCTACGAAGAATATATTACCTTTTTAACCGAAACACATGTTTGAGACTAGTCAATAGGACTAGTCAGATACCCTATCTTCCACATAGTGAATCTCTGAAACTGAAATGACCCCGAAGCTGCAATTTGTACCACAAGTACTATGATAAGTATTATAAATATCCTCCAGGTTAATCCTTTTGAAAATTCTCCAAGAAAATGTTATAGTGAAAATTCAAAAATGACTATCTTGAGGAAGCAAAACCCTAGGATTGGTGCTTTGATACCAAATGTAATGATCCAAAATGATTAATATATCATAATATAGAAAAAGTATCCACCTTGTATAGAATGTGAGAGTGGAACACAAGTTCAATATAGATAATTTACACAATAACTCCTTAAATAATAGGGTAACCCCCTCCGAATAACCAAATATCATTCATACTTCATAATTCACATGTCCCAATAATTAATACATGAACTCTATATATACCTATTCACACTTGCACATGAGGCCCATTTACCATTAGGCCGACCTTATTACACATATATTTACACATTACATGTATATTTAGGCCCATATATTCCCCTACTTTGTGTCATATCATATACAATTAGCCCCATATATGCTCCCCTTGGGTCATAACATAGTACCCTCCTTCAAAATTATTTTTTCTCAAAGCTCTGCAATTAAAGGCTTCACATGTGATGAAACCAAGTAATATGATTTTATTATTTTCTTGGTTTCTTCCTTCCATTGATGATGATCAATCCATCCAAAATCAATTATTTTTGGTTGTAATCCTTGATTTCTGGTTGTCGAATGATTTTCTTTCACTTGATTCCATGTATCATTGTTTAATCTTCTCCAATTTGTAGGATATGTTAGTCTATAATAATATCTTGTGGAATACTCATTTTGTGGACCCATATTCCATGAATATTGATGATTATTCCATCTTCCTTGATAATGTTGATATCAATCTTCTTGTCTTCCTTGATAATGTTGATATCGATCTTCTTGTCTTCCTTGAAATCTTTCTTGATAATGAGGGTGTCAATATGGCTTGACATTTTATGGTTTTTCTTCATTCTGCACACCCATTTCATCTATCTTCTTTTCAGAGACAATGGAATCCTCTATCATCTTTGACTGGTCCTTGATTACTCTAGACTTGGATATAAGACCATCCTATTTTGCATGTACATCCTCTAGATGGAGTTCAACTTATTCAAGTATCTTTTTTTTACCTTCTTGAATATTGTCTTCTTTCTCCTTTTGAAGCTGCAATTTTAACCCATTTATCAAATTATGATGTCCTTCTTCGATTGCAAATTGTATTTCTGATTTTACCTCATCAACATTTAAGGATTCCTCAACCTTCTTGCAAATTTACTCTTCAAGTCTTTTGGTAGATTCTTCATTTGAGATCCTTTATTTTTCTTGATTTTGACAATGCTTCTTTTCTTCTTTCAATCTCTTAACCTCATCTAGTAGTTTTTTATTATGGTTTTGTAATCTGCATATCTCTTCTTCTTTCTTTTTCAATTATTCCCTTGACTCATCCTTTCCCACTTTGACTTACTATTCTTTTCTTGCTTTAAGTTCTTAACCTCCTTAATGAGTGATTCATTAAGGGATTGCATCTTGGAAAACTCATCCTTTTTCTTCTTTATCTCTTCCGTTTATTATTTTAACTCATCTTGATGTCTATACATTTCCTCCATTTTTATATCCTTAATCCATTTATTTGAGAAGAGTTCTTCAAATTGTTCCCATGTGCAGTGCCATCTAGTACCTTGATCAATACTCATCCACCACTTCCAAGCATCATCGGAAAAATAATGTATTTCCTATGAAGGAGTCATATCGTCTTCTTTTACCAACCTCAAACATTCCATAGGAATTCTTTCATCTTTATCTTAATCTCCTGTAAATTTAGGAATTTCCATTGATTCTTAGTTGAGGTATAACCCCAACACTTAAATTACAACCTCAATATATTAATAATAATGATATCAAATTATTTTTATCCTTGTTCCATTATGTTCCTCTATTATTTATCTTTCCAATGGATTTTGAATCAGCTCAATCAAGCATTCCAATCAAAAGTTATGATAGTTTTAAGTCAACATACCTTTGAAAACCCTGATTTGGAGTCTATCCTCCTAGTAAACCTTCCTTCTGATGTATCTCTACAATTTCTTCCCGTATGAGTCTGAAATTGCAATATGTAGAAGTATGAAATTTATTCTTTGCAATGCCACAGGTCTGACCAAAATTGGATGTGCCAAGTGGAAGTTATGGTAACTTCCCCACACCTTGCTATTGTTTTTCCTTTCCAGGAGAGAGAACTTGTACAACATGCCACATGAACAATATTTTATATATGATTTTAAAAATTGTACCAGAATGACTACGGACCTTAATTTTTCCAAATAAATTTGTCTCAAATATTTTTTATCTTCTATGAAGAATATATTACGTTTTTAACCAAAACACAAGTTTGAGACTAGTCAACAGGACTAGTCAGACACCCTATCTTCCACATAGTGTATCTCTAAAACTAAAATGACCCCGAAGCTGAATTCTGTAGCACATTTACTATGATAAGTATTATAAATATCCTTCAGGTTTATCCTTTTGAAAATTCTCCAAGAAAATTTTATTGTGAAAATTCCAAAATGACTATCTTTAGGAAGCAAAACCCTAGGATCAGTGCTTTGATACCAAATGTAATGATCCAAAATGATTAAATTATAATAATATAACTAAAGTACCCACCATGTATAGAATGTGAGTGTGGAGCACAAGTCCAAGATAGATAATTTATACAATAAATCCTTAAATAATAGAGAAACACCCTCCAAATAACCAAATATCATTCATATTTCATAATTCACATGTCCCAATAATGACTACAAGACCTCTATATATACATATTCAAACTTGAACATGAGGCCCCTTTACCATTAGGTCGGCCTTATTACATATATATTTACATATTAAATGTATATTTAGGCCCATATATTCCCCTCCTTTGGGTCATATCATATACAATTAGCCCCATATATGCTCCCCTTGGGTCATAACATAGTACCCTCCTTCAAAAATATTTTTCCTCAAAGATTTGCAATTAAAGGCTTCACATGTGATGAAACCAAGTAATATGATTTTATTATGTTCTTGGTTTCTTCCTTCCATTGATGATGATCAATCCATCCAAAATCAATTATTTTTGGTTGTAATACTTGGTTTCTGGTTGTCGCGTGATTTTCTTTCCCTTGATTCCATGTATCATTGTTTAATCTTCTCCAATTTGTAGGAGATTTTGGTCTATGATAATATCTTGTGGAATAATGGTTTTGTGATGCCATATTTCATGAATATTTATGATTATTCCATCTTCCTTGATAATGCTGATATCGATCTTCTTGTCTTCCTTGAAATCTTTCTTGATAATGAGGGTGTCGATATGGCTTGACATTTTATGGTTTTTCTTCATTCTGCACACACATTTCATCTATCTTATTTCCAGAGACAATTGAATCCTCTATCATCTTTTCTTGGTCCTTGATTACTTTAGACTTGGATATAATACCATCGTATTTTGCATGTACATCCTCTAGATGGAGTTCAACTTATGCAAGTATATTTTGTTGGCCTTCTTGAATCTTGTCTTATTTCTCCTTTTGAAGCTACAATGTCACGCCATTTATCAAATTCTGATGTCCTTCTTCGATTCTAGCTTGTATTTCTGATTTTACCTCATCAACATTTAAGGATTCCTCAACCTTCTGGCAAATTCCCTCTTCAAGTTTTTTGGTAGATTTTTCATCCAAGATCCTTTATTTTTCTTGATTTTGACAATTCTTCTTTTCTTTTTTCATGGGATCTTGACAGTATGTCAAAGATGGAGCACCAAGCGAAGCAGATATCATGGGATCTTGACCCAGTTTTGGGGCCCTTTTTAGGGTTTTTGGGTTAATGTAATGAGAAAGGGATGTCGGCCCATGGGTTTACCTCTGTTTTAGGCCTATTTTGTAAAGTATAAATAAGTAGCTAAGAAATGTAAGAGAGAGAAAGAAGATAAGCTAAGTGCTAGAAAAGGCTTGGTATATATTAATGACCGAATTGCAGAGCTAAGTGCAAGTGATGTAAGTGTTGAGTGCACGGATTGTAAGAAGGCTCTGTGGTAGATCTACTTAGGGAAGGAGGATCTGGCGAGGTGAACACAGATCTCATGTCCTATGCAGAGTACAAGTGTGAGCTCTGTGTTGTAACCTGATTGACCAAAGATAATAAAGAAGAAGAATACTTTGTGGATGTAGCCCCAGGGTGGGGGTGAACCACGGTAAGTCTGTGTATTATTCTTGGTGTTTCGACCTAATGTGTTGGTTTCTTTCCATGTGTTATGCTTGATATGATTATGCTATGTGTTTTTCTATGATACTCTTAGATAGATCCACTTTGCTTTATGGGTGTAGATCTAACATATATGAAAGTGTTGAGTGCTAAACCTACTTTGTTGTTGCTAAGTGCTAACTTAACCTAGATCCAAGTGAATGTTGCGGTGCTCTATGCCATCTGCAGAGTGCCTTGAGGGTTAAATATTGATGAACGATATTTGCTAAAGTGCTTGCTAAGAGAAAGAATCACAGATTTGTGTCCCAGCTAAGGTTGCAGACACTTGAGTCTTGCAACCACCTCTACCTCTACCTTGGGTGAGACTTCATATGCTTCGCAGGTTTTACCAAAAGGGTCGGTAGTTAGGGTTTTGTTGGTGCATTGTTGAAGCGTTGAACCCTGGGTCTACCCCTGTGCCAACAAATGGTTATGTTGTCGGGACCTAAAACTGTGATTGTTGGGAATTGAGGAAGAAGAAACTTTATCCAAAAGGAAGCTCTGTGCGTAGATTTGTTTCCCTAGTGCGCAACTTTTTACTTGACCTGTGAAGATTTGTGCCAGGAATAATGGTGCAGTCGCGCGCTTGCAAGCACGTCCGCTCATAGGATCTTCCCTTTACCACGGCCCGAAGAACTTTAATGTTCCTCTATTTCCCTATCGGGAAATCTGCACCCACATAAATCTTCACGTGATCCCCCCCTCTTTACTATCGGGAGATAGGAATTCACAACTCCGCGAATCCAATGGTTGAGCGTAGGTTGCACGAATCCCTGAAACCTGATACAAGTCAACGCTGACCTTTTTTCCTCTCCTATCGGGACTTCTTCTATCGCGATTTTTCCACTCGCGATGCCAAGCAATTTGCTTTATTGACTCCCGAACCCTGATACGCCGAAACTCCGATGCGCTCGCGAGTTGATTTTTCAACAATCCCTTCACTCCATCGAAAATTCAGAGTTTGCAATATCGCGAATCCTAATGCATATGTTTCGAGCCTTCTCGCCATGAAACTTCGATAAGATGTGCCACCTGCCCACCTGCTGACCCTTGTGGCCCCACAGTGTTCCCTTAGCCGTCGGGATATCGCGTTTCACGATTTCGCGATTCCCGTTGCCCAACCTTCGACTCTTCCCTCACGAAATCTTGATAGGCGATTTCACGAGTGATCCAACGGCCCTGGCTGGCTTGAATCAACGGCTCTATCCCTCCTGAGATTTTAACCTCTCGGGAATACCTATGGTATCTTCCCTGCACCTCCGTGAGATCTAACAGCTCACGGGATGTCGTGAATCCTCCTCGAAGAATACCGACCGTCTGCTCCTCCTGATGAAACCTGTGAAATGACTAAGTGTTCCTCTTTATGGAACTCGTTCACCTATACGCAAGCCTGCGACGCCTGCTTGAACACTCCATGGCACAAACTCCTCATGCTTCCCTTGGTGATTACTCGAAGGTCCTATACCTCCTGAGCTTTACCCACTCTGAGCCCTTCAGAAAAACCTTGGACGCACTCCTTGCGACAGACATTCAACAACTTCCAAGTGTTGAATCCTCGACTCTGCGCACACCTGCAACAACAGTCCTTCAACTCTTTCTCAGGTTCGCAACCCTGAACTTCACTCGGCCTGCACGCTCCTTGCATGGATCCTTTGCCTGTCTGCACTTTTGGATGAATGAGAACAAAAGATAAACTACCTGTGCCCCTTGTCAACGCACTCCTTGCAGACCCTTCAACTACACTCCTTGTAGGAACTCTAGCTCAGATAGAGAAACAATTGAAACTCATTCCTACTTCCTCTCAAACTTCTGACTCAACCATGAAATCATATACACAGCATATTAAAACAAATGTATAACAGGAAGCAAACATTCATGAGCAAATCATTCAGCGTCAATACACATAGAACAACACAAAACCACGAATTTGAATCAATCTCTTTCTATTAATCCAAATGCCTGTACATGGGTGTTCTTACACATCTCTCTGCATGCTCCTCTTCTCAATGCTCAGAATAATATTACAATACACAATGAGGGTGTCTATATCCCGTTTCCCTCTTGCGCTCCCAAACAGTGTAATCTAGAATTAAATTCTATCTACCTGCATTAACTACTTTAAATTCCTCCTACCTACTAAGGATGAGAGCTAAAGGCTCAAGGTCCGATTACATTATACAAGTGTGCCTCATATTAATGACTCATTTAAGATCGCGCAACAACTTCAAGGCAATTTCAAAATGTGTGATGGCGCTTGTCCAACTGTCTGATTGCTTCTGCGCTGGCTCGTTTGATGTGGGAGATGCTCCTGCATCATACTCCCTCGCTTGAAAACTTTCATGGGCTCCTGTCCATGATCTCCTGCACGGTCTGTCCATGCCTCTATATCTCGACTTCAGTCTCCCAGCTGGCATCTTCAACTGGATGGTTCTTCCATTTTACCAGATACTCAAAGTATTGCTTTCGCCTGGTCCTCTTACTCACTCTTTTATCCAGTATGCGCTCCATCTGCGGCTTATCTGCAACTGGCATCTGCTTTGTCCACTGGATCACTAGCTGCTCAATCCCAGCTCCTGGTTCTCCAGCTCTATATGGGTACAAATCCGAGATATTGAATATCGGAGAAATTTCGATCGCATCGGGTAATTCAATCTCATAAGCATTTGCCCCAAATTTCTTCAAGACCCTGCATGGCTCGATTTTTTTCATCTTCAGCTTATTATATGTTCCCCTCGGGAACCTTTATTTCCTCAAATGTGCCAGAACCAGATCACCAACCTCAAACTAAAGTTGTCTTCTATGATGATCGACTCTGCGTTTATATTCCTGGCTTGAATTTTGCAATCGCTCCTTCACCTGGCTATGAAGTTCCCTCATCACCTCTGCGAATTCTTCTGCACTAACGCTCCTAGTCACAGTCTGTTCTAAATCTCTCAGTTCAGAAATTCCTCTGGGATGCATACCATAGAAAACCTGAAATGGACTCTGTCCTGTGCTCCTATTAACTGAGTCATTATAAGAAAACTCTGCCTGCGGTAATATGTTGTCCCACTGGCTGTGGTGTTCTGTCACCAAGCTTCTCAGCAAGTCTCCCAGACTTCTGTTGACCACTTCTGTCTGTCCATCCATCTGAGGATGATAAGCTGAACTAAACGACAAGTTAGTTCCCAGCTTCTTCCATAAGGTCCTCCAAAAATGCCCTATAAATTTCGTGTCTCGATCCGAAACAATGCTTCTTGGCAACCCATGAAGTCGAATGACCTCTTTGAAAAACAGGTTCGCAATGTGAGTTGTGTCACTGGTTTTCTGACATGGAATGAAGTGTGCCATTTTGGAAAATATATCCACCACCACAAAGATTGAATCAACTCCTCTTTGTGTTCTTGGCAACCCCAATACAAAATCCATGCTTATCGCATCCCACGACCTTTCTGGTATGGGAAATGGTTGATAAAACCCTGCATTTTGTTTCCTTCCCTTCGAATGCTGGCAAATTCTGCATCTGTCAATGAATCTCCTGACGTCTTCTTGCATTCCCGACCAAAAATATGACTCATTCAGCTTTGCGAACGTTTTGTCGTGGCCAAAGTGCCCTGCCAATCCTCCACTGTGTTTCTCCTTCAACAGATTCTCCCTCATGGAGCATTTCAGAATACACAGGTGATTGCCCTTGAACAACAATCCTTCTTGGATCATGTAGTCTATCCATTGGCTTCGGTCTCTGAGAATTGGATTCTCAGCTGCTTCATACGCCTCTTTAAAATCTCGATCATCAGCGTACATGTCCCTGAGATCATCAAAACCCAATGTTTTGACTTTGAACTCCTGCAACAGCAAACACTTCCTACTCAAAGCTTCAACAACCTTGTTAGTAGTACCAGAAATATGTTTAATCACAAAAGTGAAATTCTGCATGTACTCAACCCATTTGACATGTTTCTGATTCAACTTTTCCTGTTGATTCACAAACTGCAGTGCATGATTGTCACTGTACAAGACAAACTCTTTCGGGATCAAGTAATGCCTCCATTTCTTCAATGCCTGTATGATAGCATAAAAATCCTTATCATAAGTGGAGTACTTCAATTTCGCTTCATTCAGCTTCTCGCTGAAATACGCTATCGGCCTGTCATCTTGACTTAAGACTGCCACGATTGCAAATCCACTTGCATCGCATTTCACCTGAAATGTCTTCTGGAAATCCGACAACACCAAAACTGGTTGTTCCGTAATCTTCCTCTTCAACAGATTGAAACTCTTTTCAGCCGCTTCGGTCTAGTGAAAAGACTTATGTATTTTCTTCACTGTGTCCATCATCACTGCGCTAATTCCACTGAAATTCCTGATGAACTTTCGGTAGAAACTAGCCAATCCGTGAAAACTTCTCACCTCAAAAATATTCTTCGATGATGGCCAAGTCTTGATTACCTCCACCTTATCTGGATCCATCCTCAACTCATTCGTCGAAATTACAAACCCCAAGTAAATGAGCTCTGTCTTCATGAATGAGGACTTCTTCATGTTTATCAACAACTTCTCCTACTGTAGTTTCTTCATCATTGTAGCCAAATGCTTCAGATGCTCTGCCACTATTTTACTGTAAATCAGTATGTCATCCAAATACACAATGAAAATTTTTCCGATGAACTCCCTCAGGACTTCATTCATCAACCTCATAAAGGTACTCGGTGCATTTGTTAAGCCAAACGACATAACAAGCCATTCATACAACCCCTTGTTAGTCTTGAATGCGGTTTTCCATTCGTCACCTTCTCTCATGCGGATCTGGTGGTAACCGCTTTTCAAATCAATTTTTGAAAAATACTTTGCTCCACTTAAGAAATCCATCAGATCATCCATCCTCGACAATGGAAATCTGTACCTGATGGTTATCTTATTGATCGCCCTCGAGTCAGTACACATCCTCCAGCCTCCGTCTTTCTTCGGATTGAGTACTGTTGGAACAACACATGGACTCAAGCTTTCCCTGACTAAACCTTTGTCCAACAACTCCTGGACTTGTCTTTTGACCTCTTCATTCTCCTGCGGCGTCAACCTGTACGCGGCTTTATTTGGAAAAATGGCTCCTGGTATGAGATCAATATGATGGCTCACACTTCCGATCGGTGGAAACGAACGAGGTAGTTTGTCCACAACTATGTCAACGAACTCTTCCAACAGTTCCTGAATCTCCTCTGGTAAATCATCCACTCTTGTGCTAGTCAGAACAATCTTAGGCTTTCTGACCACAATAAACTGTGGATCCTCCTTCTTCTTAATCTCTGTAAGAAGTTCCTTCCCACTCATGAGAAGTACAGTGTTTCTTACCTCGGGCTTCACCTCCTTATCCTTTATCGGAAGCAACATGTGTGTCCTCCCATTCTTCTCCAGGGTGTATGTGTTCATTCTCCCATCATGAATCACATTCCTGTCATATTGCCATGGTCTACCCAGCAATAGATGACAAACATCCATAGGAATGACATCACATAATATCTTATCATTATATCCCCCTATCTTGAATTCAACTAAACATTGTTTAGTGACAGTTACCTGGTGTCCCTTCTGTAGCCACGAAACTCTGTATGGGCTTGAATGATCAGTCGTCTCCAGATCCATCTTCTCTACCATCTCTGTAGATACGAGATTATCCATGCTACCACTATCTACAATGACCTTGCATACCCTGTCCTTGGTCTTTCAAGCAGTCCTGAAAAGTCTGGTCCTTTGGGCTGAACTCTCCACCTCCTTCTTGGGTGTTAAAAGGAATTTTCGCATCATTAGAGATCTTCCGCCTTCAGCGTCTTCTGCCTCAACATCTCGCCTCAGTACTTTAGTGATGTGAGCTTCTCCAATGTCCTTCTTTTTCTCTGGACACTCATAAGACTTGTGCCCATTCTTTCCACATGTGAAGCATGTGATTACTCCACCTCTTCCTCTTCCTCTACCTCTAGTACGAGGAAAAGTGTTACTGTCAGCATAATCTCCTCTCTTCTCAGTATGCTACCTTCGCTGTGAGGTTCCACCTCTCTCGATTCAAGTCTGAGGTTTATTCCATTCCTCCCAGGGCTTCTCATATTTATCCTGGGCAACTGATTTTCCTCTGGGCTAACTTCTGCCTCGGCCCCTCTGACTCTGTTTTCAGCTCAGTTTTTCCTCAGCTTTCAGAGCCATTTGATAAGCATCTTCCACCGTTCGAATGGTTACCATGCTCATCTCATCCTGGATATCATATCTCAGGCCATTCATATATCTGGCAACCTTTTCATCATTGCTCTCTCGTTGACCTGCCCTGATGTTCAGCTTGTAGAACTCCTCAGTGTATTCCTTCACTGTCATAAGCTTCTGTCTCAGGTTCTGCATTCTCCTGAACAAAGTAATTTGATAATCCCAGGGGACAAATTTTTCCTTCATCTTCGCAATCATTCTGTCCCAGCTTTTGATCTTCTGCTTTCCCTTGCAGCGCCTGTCAGCTTGTAGTTAATCCCACCACAATGCTGCGTGTCCTTTCAATCTTGTGACAACATGCTTGACCTTCTTGTCTTCCTCGACCTCTTCATAGTCAAAGTATGTGTCTAGAGATCTAATCCAGTCTAGAAGCTCCTCTGCATCCAAGTTTCCCTCATAAACTAGAATGTCCATTTTTTCTCTTGCACCCATCCTGGCAATAGCTCTAATCAAACGCTCTTTTGATGCATCTTCGGCTGCAACTTCTTCTTCCTGTTCAGCCTCAACTTCATTGTCGGAATCACTCAGATCCCCTGCACTGGCTATGCGTCTTTGCGTTCTCTCCATGTCTTCGAGTCTAGCTCATAGATCATGCATCTCTCTCTCCATAACTGGATCTGTCATCTGCCCGCCTCTTCTTCTCGACATTTCCCTATCCTCTGGATCGGGTGATTGTCTATCTCTCCTTGGTGGCATGGTGAAGTCTCTCCCTTCTCTGCTACAGAAAGCAAAGAGTCTTTCTACGCTCTGATACCAAACTGGTGTAGTCGCGCGCTCGCAAGCACGTCTGCTCACAGGATATTCCCTTTACCATGACCCGAAGAACTTTAACATTCCTCTATTTCCCTATCGGGAAATATACACCCAAAAAACTCTTCACGCGATCCCCCCTCTTTACTATCGGGAGATCGGAATTCGCAACTCCGTGAATCCAATGGTCGAGCGTAGGTTCCACGAATCCATGAAACCCGATACAAGTCAACGCTGACCTTTTTCCCTCTCCTATTGGGACTTCTTCTATCACGATTTTTCCACTCGCGATGCCAAGCAACTTTCTTTACCGAATCCCGAACCCCGATACGCCGAAACTCCGATGCGCTCGCGAGTTGATTTTTCAACGGTCCCTTCACTCCATCGAAAATTCAGAGTTCGCAATATCGCGAATCCTAATGCATATGTTTCGGGCCTTCTCGCCACAAAACTCTGATAATATGTGCCACCTGTCCACCTACTGACCCTTGTGGCCCCATAGTTTCCCGTTGCCCAACCTTCGACTCTTCCCTCACAAAATCCTGATAGGTGATTCCGCGAGTGATCCAACGGCCCTGGCTGGCTTGGATCAACAACTCTATCCCTCCTGAGATTTTAACCTCTCGGGAATACCTGCGGTATCTTCCCTGCACCTCCGTGAGATCTAACAGCTCACGGGATGTCGCGAATCCTCCTCGAAGAATACCGACCGTCTGCTCCTCTTGATGAAACCTGTGAAATGACTAAGTGTTCCTCTCTACGGAAATCGTTCACCTCTACGCAAGCCTGCGATGCCTGCTTGAACACTCCATGGAACAAAATCCCTATGCTTCCCTTGGTGATTACTTGAAGGTCCTATACCCCCTGAGCTTTACCCACTCTGAGCCCTTTAGAAAAACCTTGCACGCACTCCTTGCAACAGACATTCAACAACTTCCAAGTGTTGAATCCTCGACTCTGCGCACACCTGCAGCAGTAGTCCTTCAACTCTTGCTCAGGTTCGCAACCCTGAACTTCACTCGGCCTGCGCGCTCCTTGCATGGATCCTGTGCCTGTCTGCACTTTTGGATGAATGAGAACAAAAGCTAAACTACCTGAGCCCCTTGTCAACGCACTCCTTGCGGACCCTTCAACTGCACTCCTTGCAGGAACTCTAGCTCAGATAGAGAAACAATTGAAACTCATTCCTACTTCCTCTCAGACTTCTGACTCAACCATGAAATCATATACACAACATATTAAAACAAATGTATAACAGGAAGAAAACATTCATGAGTAAATCATTCAGTGTCAATACACAGAGAACAACACAAAACCATGAATTTGAATCAATCTCTTTCTATTAATCCAAATGCTTGTACATGGGTGCTCTTACACAACTCTCTGCATGCTCCTCTTCTCAATGCTCAGAATAATATTACAATACACAATGAGGGTGTCTATATCCCGTTTCCCTCTTGCGCTCCCAAACAGTCTAATCTAGAATTAAATTCTATCTACCTGCATTAACTACTTTAAATGCCTCCTACATACTAAGGATGAGAGCTAAAGGCTCAAGGTATGATTATAATATACAAGTGCGTCGCATCTTAATGACTCATTTAAGATCGTGCAACAACTTCAAGGCAATTTCAAAATGTGTGCTGGCACTTGTCCAACTGTCCGATTGCTTCCGTGCTAGCTCGCTTGATGTGGGAGATGCTCCTGCATCAAATAAGGTCAGATATGAAGAAAGGAAGATTAGATCAGAAGAAAAGAAGTGAGATCTGAACACTCTGTGCTTTAAGAAAAGTAAAAGTGGGAATTTTTGAAAGAAAGAAGTCAGATCTACAGAAAAGAGGTAATATCTGTAAGCTCTGTGCTCTAATAAAAGTAAGAATAGTCAAAGTTGTTAGATCTAAAAGCTTTGTGCTTTTTAGATGTAAGATAAGTGAAATTTTTTGTTTCTAGAGCATGGATCTAGGTATGTTTGATAGATTTTGTCCTAGCTTAAAAACTAGGGCATTAATAGATGAAAGAAAGTTTGATATGAATAGATATAATAAGTATAATGATAGATATGTTATACCTATGCATAGAAATAATGTTTGGACTAACAAGTGGATGCAGGATCCTAGAAATAAATTTTTACAGGCTAGCCACTATGATCCTAGTGCGCAATACAAGAAGAGTTGGGGGCCATTGAAGAAAAAGAGAGGATTAACTCTTTGTTACAGTTGTAGAAGACCAGGACATCTTGCTAAGGAATTCCCTAGGAGAAAACCTAGTTGTCTCTGTTGCAAAGCTTTAGACCACGATGTATTGGATTGCCCTAGAATGATCGCTAAGTTGGAAAGGATGAATCTAAATCAAGAAGACTAGAAGGCAGATCCAGAAAAGGTAGAAACCCAGCAAGAATCAGAGAAAATATTAATACCGATAAAAGAAACCCTGAAGGAACATAAAGATGTTCAATTACCATAGATCTTCAAAGAAAGGGAGAAAGTCGAAGCAAGAATAGGGGACTTCGACATTGACTATATTCTTGATGAAGAAACACAAGTAAACATTATGACAAAAAGAACTTGGGAAGCTATAGGAAAGCCTACCATGATCCCTTCTCTAGGAGGAACAAGTTTATTCAGAGGAAAGCTAGGAAACCTATGTGGAAGGCTCGCCCGGATACCTATGACTGTCAATGGAACTTCGACAAAGGAAGACTTTGAAATTATTAAATTTGTTGACGTCAACACCTCATTTACCATGCTCATAGGAAAACCTTGGATTGATAGAGAACAAGCCAGACGAAAAGAGGAAGAAGAAGTTTTGGAACAAAAGAAGAAAGAGTTAAAAGCCTTTATGACTAGAAGGGTCGTGCACTTGATTGAAGAATAGAAGAGCTGGTCGCAGATATTTAATACAAGCAACCTTGATGTCAAGGCTAAGAGAACACTAGAGGATCCACAAAAGATTGAGTTAACTACTTTCGATACAGAAGAAGTTTTACCTAGGAACCCCAGGAAAGAATTTCAACAGTGCGAAGAAACTAAGACCGTAGAAGGTAAGCATCAGAATGGTAAAAGAATTACTGAGACGAAGCTCACTAGGAATAAGGCTAGGAAGTTAAGAAAGAAAAGGGCTAATACTGTAAGGTCACAAGAGGTTTTAGAGGATACTTCGCAGAAAGAAAAATTGTAGAATTGGAACTTCACTGAGATATCAGAACAACGACATAGAGTACTTCTCCATGACAAAGAAATATAGTCGTTGGGGCCGATATATCCATTCGAATTCCTCTCCAAATGGGTAGAAAATCAATAAAGGTTCATCATCCAACCGTTGAAAAGCGCCATAACGAGTCGAACAAGAGTTAATGAAGGATCATACATATTGCAAGAAGACCATTGCTAAGTTTCCCTACTTAGTCCATCGCTCCACGCACCAAGAATACTTTTTTCTAAGTGAGAATTTGAGCACGAAACCTGATATTAATTCACCCTGATATCATTTCCTTGTTCCCATTATATTCATCATAGTCCTTGAATTTCTTTCTCACCCGAGCTAGCTGACCCAAGCTTGTATGTTGGACGAGATCAACGCTGTTGAGAAAGAAGTTGAAATTTTTTTAATTGAATTAATGATTGAGAGAGTCATGTCAGAGCGAGGAGTGTCCACAGGTGTACAGGCATCATCCTCAGGAGCATTTCCAGCTTCCCCCTCCACTGCTCAAGCAGGACCATCCCGACCGCCTTCAGAAAGATGATCTAAGCTCGAAAATGACTTCGCCACCGTGAAGATGATCCCAAGTATCTTGCCTAGATATATCCTACCACTAAGTGACACAGTGAATCGAGACACTATACCCAGAGACTTTGACTATGCTTTGGTCACTGCGTACCTCCCAAAAGGGGTGCGCACAGTTCGTGCTGACCAGGATAAGCTCACAATGCTGAAATTTAGTGATTTTGACCTTGGATATCGCAAATTTTACAGTATGCTAGCCCCACACAAGTACTTAACTATCATAAAAGGGAGGAACCCGAAGATTGTCCCTTAGCAATGGACCCATAACCTTGCACAGTACACCCTCCTCAATGTAATGAATATTCTGCATTTTGGGAGGCATCAGGAAGTGAATGCATGCGTCAGATTGTTTTTGTCCTGCTACCATGGAGGATACTTATGGTTGGATCGCCACATCATGGTGGATCCAATTATGATCAATCAGATCATAGGTCTAAGCATGCAGGGCCCTGACCCGCAAGAGTTTTACCCTAGAAAGACCGCAGATCACGCTCTCACCCAGTGAATAAAAGACACATATGGCGATGTAGAGAAGGGCACGCAAGGCTATAAGGTAGCCTCCATCGAGAATGCAACAGTGTGCCTCGGTTTCCATATGATTGCAGGGAATTTAGTCCGCAAGAACAGACCCACACAAGTGACTGGATTTGTAGTTGACCTCGCAGGGAAGTGCATGGAGGGACTACAAATGAACTGGGTGAAGTACCTTGTAAATTAGCTAGAGCTTGACTGCAGAGAAGCACAATACCAAGGGTATAAGCTCCACTTTAGTTGGTTTCTCATACTCATCGCTTTCATCGCTTAGGAGCTACCAGAAGGTGCCACTTTTCCGGAGATCGAACCCTTCGAACCACTGGCCGTGAAGTTCTGTACGTTGTGGTACTCCAACGACATGAACAAGAAGTGGCAGTCCAATGTCATCTACCATGCTTATTACAACCAATTAAAGAATTCAATGCAATCTACACCACACCTCACACCAAACACACTTCATTGGTTTAGACCTTTGATCAAATTTAGCACGGACCGCCACTTCACCTATATCACAGCGTGCACGGATGAGCAGAAACAAAAAATCCAGTCGTACTACAAGTTTACAGAAGAAGACTTGGAGCAGATTACCAAGGAATGGTCAGCGGACCTCCTTGTTCCAACGGACCCCGTAGAAATGTCCGACGTGGAAATCCCTGAAGCTATACTTGATACACATGGACCGAGCAAGACTAAGAAGGATGATGAAGTTAAAGATATCCATAGTACATCTACAAAGACTACTTCGACCTCACCTATGGGGAGGTGATGGTGAAGAACTAGGTGGCATAGAGGTTGAGCAAAACAATGGAGAGGTTACTCCGCTTAGAGAGGAGGAGTATCCCTCTAAGAAAAGGAAGGTCACCCCACCAAATCCCTCATCCCGAAAGAAAACTAAGACCACTCAGACTATGTTTAAGACTACCCTCACACATGACGACTTTGACTTCTTGATCACTGCGCTGAATGATGCCTCACTAGAGAGTGCAGAAAGGAAAGAAGCGAAGTAGGAGGAGATATTCAGCCAACTCAAGGGTGAAATTCAAGACGTGCAGTAGGCACTTCAGTCCATCTGAGCCAATTCTACTATGCCCTTGATGATGGGAACAACAAGAACAGGTGATGAGCCCACCCAATTACACCAGATCATCGAGAAAGTCAAAGCTTGCGTTCGATGAGCTCAAGAAGACACAACACAAGCCACCCGGGCTTTGGTACAAGTACAAAGCACACTTATAGTACAACAGAGGAAGGAAGAACAAGAAAAAATTTCCTTACAAGCGAAGTGGGAGGGGGAGAAAGCACAGTTATAGCAGAGAAAGGACCAATTGCTAGTAGAGCAACTTGACGTGCATGAACGAGTTCACAAAGAACTTCGCTCTGTGACGGTAATTGAAGTAAAGATTGAAGAATGTTTCCCATAGCAGGTGACACAACTTGAAGAAGTAATCCAGCAACTTCAAGAGTGCATCGCATATCTGGAACTTCGAACCATGCCTGAGACTCCCCAAGAAGTAAGAGATCTAAGGGAGGCAACTGCCCATAGCGCAGTTGACAGGTTAAAAACCTTGGCTTTGGAATGCAAGAAGATGAGCACTAGAAGCACCCAGACTTTTGAGAACCTCACAGAGAACCTAGAATTGCATACATTAGAGGCGCAGCTCCAAGAAGCAAAGAATCATGTATATACGCTACAAGCGCAGTTGAAGGCCTTGACCCCAGTCGAGAGAATGAAGTGATTTCTAGAACAACGCATCGCCCAACAACATGTACACATGTTGCAAAGTAAAGTGATGGAAGTCTCTCAACGCCTTCAACCACTCCAAGAGAAAGCATGCCAACTATTCACTGAAGTTGAGAGCTAGGCAGTCGAGCTTGAACAGGTTGTCATCACCACAGAAAAGCGCATGGAAGGACCAGTAAATGACGCAATGATCTAGGAGTTCACTGAGCAAGAGGTTACAATGCAGTAGGTCGAAGTAGCTCAGGCCAAGCTTGAGACATTTGAAGCGGATTTTATCAGACCAGAGTGACTCGGGACAAGTCACAGGTGAGTGTTGGGGGCCTGTTGGCCCTTGACCAAGTTTTGAGGAACACTTGGTCATATTTGACCTTTTTGGACTTTGACATTCTGTCAAAGATGGAGCACCAGGCGAAGCAAAGATCACGGGATCTCGGCCCACTTTTAGAGCCCTTTTTAGGGTTTTAGGTTTATGTAATGGGAAAGGGATGTCGTCCCATGGGTTTACCCATGTTTTAGGCCTATTTTGTAAAGTATAAATAAGTAGCTAATCAATGTAAGAAAGAGCAAGAAGATAAGCTAAGTGGCAGTAAATGATTGGTATATATTATGTGACTAACTTGTAGAGCTAAGTGAAAGTGCTATAAGTGTTGAGTGCACGGAATGTAAGAAGGCTCTGTGCTAGATCTACTCAGGGAAGGAGGATTTGACGAGGTGCATGCAGATCTCCTGTCCTATGTGGAGTACACGTGTGAGATCTTTGTTGTAACCTGATTTACCAAAGATAATAAAGAAGAAGAAGACTTTGTGTACGTAGCCCTAGGGTGGGGGTGAACCACGGTAACTCTGTGTGTTATTCTTGGTGTTTCGACCTAATGTGTTGGTTTCTTTCCATGTGTTATGCTTGATATGATTATGCTATGTTCTTTTCTATGCTACTCTTAGATATATCCACTTTGCTTTATGGGTGTAGATCTGACATATATGAAAGTGATAAGTGCTAAATCTACTTTGTTGTTGCTAAGTGCTAACTTAACCTAGATCCAAGTGAATGTTGTGGTGCTTTGTGCCATCTGTGGAGTGCCTTGAGGGTTAAATACTGATGAAGGATCTTTGCTAAAGTGCTTGCTAAGAGAAAGAATCACATATATGTGTCCCAACTAAGTTTGTAGACACCTAAGTCTTGCAACCACCCCTGCGTCTACCTCGGGTGAGACTTCATCTGCTTCGCAGGTGTTGCCAAAAGGGTTGGTTGATCCGAAATTAGATCCATAAGCCTGACAGGGTTTAAAAATGCTCAAAAATGAAAGTGCTCGGAATGCAACGAAACCAACACCATTGCGTCCGTCTCATCTTCTTGATTCCGACGGTATATTTATTTCGTCAAATGGGCTCCGTATGAGCAAGATATCGCATTCTGTCCGAAAAGCTAAACAGGCAAAAAAAGGGGATGACTGTACAGTCCGTACAGTGCCACGTGGCATGCTGACTGTGCAGACCGTACGGTCCATACAAATGACGTGGTAGTTCCAGAAGGTGACATGTGGCATCTCCAGGAGGTGACACATGTCAGGAAGATTTGGACGAACGGGCAGACAACTGGACCAATCCAGGGGTGACACGTGTCACCACTATAAGGGTGACACGTGGCACGGATGACATCAGCAGCTGACATGGCAGGCTGACAGGGCAGACACATAGGCTGACAGGGCAGACACACAGGCTGACAGGTGGCAGTACGGTCGATAGGTGGTAGGCACGTGGGCCAATCATCATTTTCCACGTGGCATGATGTGGTTGGTTGTTATGGTGCCACGTGGCCCAGTCACAGGCTGCCACGTGGCACCCTTTGGTTGGCTAATGGTTTTGGTAAAATTATTTGGTTTCGCCGAGGGTCGAACCCGCGACCTCTCCTTCGGGGCAATGGACCGGCAGGGCTGGGCTAACCTCCCGCCCCATGGGTGTTGCTTATTAAATAAACGACGAAAATTTTATTTAAATTTGAACTGAAACTTGGACGGGGGCGGAAAGGGCTGGGGCCTAGCCCCAGCCTGTGGATATATTACACCCCCCCTACAACCGGAAGCACGGGGTTAAAATGACGTGGGGTGTATTGCGATAGGGACTAGCCCTAGAACCCAGTCGGATCCCATACGAGCAAGGCTATCCCTCAAATAAAGGCACGAAGAGGTTATACGGTTGGCCCGTGGGCCTATGCCAATGCCTACGACCAGGAGCTGGAGCGAGGAAAGGGGGGCCAGGCGTGGCCACATGGCCCCCATATGACCATTCCAGAGGGGGTGTGTGCTGGACGAAGGGGGATTATGCCCAAATTTATTTTCCAAGTGGGTTTTATGCCAAAGTTTATGGATTTTTCATTGATTAATGCCTGATTTTGATTGATTTTCTCCATTTTTGGGAGATATTGGGCATTTTTGGAGCCCAAAGTTTGGGAGGAAGTTGGAGATGAACAACCAACTTCAAATCTATATAAACCAGGCCTATTTGAGGCCATGGAGAAGCAGTCAGAGCAGAGTTATGCTGAAGGGAAGCCAAGCCAAAGCCATTTTGATGCAGGGAAGATATTGAGGAGCAGACGCTGTAAGACCATTTTTGGGAGCTCCGGACGTCCATTTTGCGTGCCGTTTTCTTTGCAGGGTTCTTGAGATCTATATGAACATGACCAAATCACTCTTGTAGCCATTTGGAATTGCAGCGATTTATTTTTGATCTTTTGAACAGAAATAAAGAAGCCTCTCCCATAGAGACAAAGGCCCGGAGACGTAGGCAAAGTTGTGCTGAACTCCGTTATCAATATGCGTGTTATGGTTTGATGTCTATTATTTCATTTCAGATCTGCATATGTGTATATGGCTATCATAATTCCTCTTCTTTCCTCATTTTTTCACTAAGTTCCCAAATGGTTAATTAATGCATGCAAAATTAAAACTCAACCATAGTCATTAAAAGATCCTACGGATCATCGGTAGTTAGGGTTTTGTTGGTGCGTTGTTGAAGCATTGAAACCTAGGTCTGCCCCTGTGCCAACAAAGGCTTCACATGTGATGGAACCAAGTAATATGGTTTTCTTATGTTCTTGGTTTCTTCCTTCCATTGATGATGATCAATGCATCCAAAATCAATTGTAATCCTTGGTTTCTGGTTGTCGCATGATTTTCTTTCCCTTGATTCCATCTATAATTGTTTAATCTTCTCCAATTTGTAGGAGATGTTGGTCTATGATAATATCTCGTGGAATAATGGTTTTGTGATGCCGTATTCCATGAATATTGACGATTATTCCATCTTCCTTGATAATGTTGATATCGATCTTCTTGTTTTCCTTGAAATATTTCTTGATAATGAGCGTGTCGATATGGCTTGAAATTTTATGGTTCTTCTTCATTATACACACCCATTTCATCTATATTCCTTTCAGAGGCAATTGAATCCTCTATCATCTTTTCTTGGTCCTTGATTACTCTAGACTTGGATATAATACCATCGTATTTTGCATGTACATCCTCTAGATGGAGTTCAACTTATTCAAGTATATTTTGTTGACCTTCTTGAATATTGTCTTCTTTCTACTTTTGAAGCTACAATGTCTCTCCATTTATCAAATTCTGATGTTCATCTTCGATTCTAGCTTGTATTTCTGATTTTACCTCATCAACATTTAAGGATTCCTCAAACTTCTTGCAAATTTCCTCTTCAAGTCTTTTGGTAGATTCTTCATCCAAGATCCTTTATTTTTCTTGATTTTGACAACGCTTTTTTTCTTCTTTCAATATCTTAACCTCATCTAGTGGTTTTTTATTATGGTTTTGTAATCTTCATATCTCTTCTTCTTTCTTTTTCAATTCTTCCCCTGACTCATCCTTTTCCCACTTTAATTTATTATTCTTTTCTTGCTTTAAGTTCTCAACCTCCTTAATGAGTGATTCATTAAGGGATTTCATCTTGGAAAACTCATCATTTTTCTTCTTTATCTCTTCCTTTTCTCATTTTAACTCATCTTGAAGTCTACACATTTCCTCCATTTTTATATCCTTAATCCATTTATTTGATAAGAGTTCTTCAAATTTTTCCTAGGTGTAGTGCCATCTAGTACCTTGATTAATACCCATCCACCACTTCCAAGCATCACCAGAAAAATAATTTATTTCCTATTAAGGGGTCATATCATCTTCTTTTACTAACCTTAAACATTCCATAGGACTTCTTTCATCTTTATCTTCATCTCCTGTAAATTTAGGAATTTCCATTGATTCTTAGTTGAGGTATAACCCCAACACTTAACTTACAACCTCAATATATTAATGATAATGATATCAAATTATTTTAATCCTTGTTCCAATATGTTCCTCTATTCTTTATCTTTCCAATGGATTTTGAATCAGCTCAATCAAGCATTCCAATCAAATGTTATGATAGTTTTAAGTCAACATACCTTTGAAAACCTTGATTCGGAATATGTCCTCCTAGTAAACCTTCCTTTTGATGTATCTCTGCAATTTTTGCCCTTATGAGTCTAAAATTGCAATCTGTAGAGATATGAAATTTATTCTTTGCAATTCCACAAGTCTGACCAAAATTGGATGTGCCAAGTGGAAGTTATGGTAACTTCCCCACACTTTGCTAATGTTTTTCCTTTCCAAGAGAGTGAACTCGTACAACGTGCCACACGAACAATATTTTATATATGATTTTAAAAATTGTACCAGAATGACTATGGACCATAATTTTCCAATGAAATTGGTTTCAAATATTTTTTATATTCTATGAAGAATATATTACTTTTTTAACCGAAACACATGCTTGAGACTAGTGTATAGGACTAGTTAGATACCCTATCATCCACATAGTATATCTATGAAACTAAAATGACCCTGAAGCTAAAATTTGTACCACATGTACTAGGATAATTATTATAAATATCCTTTAGGTTTATCCTTTTGAAAATTCTCCAAGAAAAGGTTATACTGAAAATTTAAAAATGACTATCTTGAGGAAGCAAAACCTTAGGATCGGTGCTTTGATACCAAATGTAATGATACAAAATGCTTAAATTAACATAATATAAAAAAAGTAACCAACATGTATAGAATGTGAGTGTGGATAAAAAGTCCAAGATAGATAATTTACACAATAAATCCTTAAATAATAGGGGAACCCCCTCCAAATAACCAAATATCATTCATACTTCATAATTCGCATGTCCCAATAATGAATACATGACCTCTATATATACATATTCATGCTTGCACATGAGGCCCTTTTACCATGAGGCTAGCCTTATTACATATATATTTACACATTACATTTATATTTAGGCACATATATTCCCCTCCTTTGGGTCATATCACATACAATTAGCACCATATATGCTCCCCTTGGGTCATAACATAGTACCCTCCTTAAAAAATATTTGTCCTCAAAGGTTTGCAATTAAAGGCTTCACATGTGATGAAACCAAGTAATATGATTTTATTATGTTCTTGCTTTCTTCCTTCCACTGATGATGATCAATCCATCCAAAATCAATTATTTTCAGTTGTAATCCTTGGTTTCTGGTTGTCGCATGATTTTCTTTCCCTTGATTCCATGCATCAGTGTTTAATCTTCTCCAATTTGTAGGAGATGTTGATCTATGATAATATCTTGTGGAATAATGGTTTTGTGATGCTATATTCCATGAATATTGATGAGTATTCCATCTTCCTTGATAATGTTGATATCGATCTTCTTGTCTTCCTTGAAATATTTCTTGATAATGAGGGTGTCGATATGGCTTGACATTTTATGGTTTTTCTTCATTCTGCACACCCATTTCATCTATCTTATTTTTAGAGACAATGAAATCCTCTATCATCTTTTCTTGGTCCTTTATTACTCTACACTTGGATATAATACCATTGTATTTTGCATGTACATCCTCTATATGGAGTTCAACTTAATCAAGTATCTTTTGTTGACCTTCTTGAATCTTGTCTTCTTTCTCCTTTTGAAGTTGCAATGTCACCCCATTTATCAAATTCCGATGTC
>ML831322.1:49381-59786 GCA_009831015.1 Picea engelmannii
CTATGACATCAAGGCTCAGGTTGTAAGTTTCACTTTCAATTAATTCAATACAACAATATGTCCCTTTCCCATAAAGATGATGTCACTTTATTACATAATTCCTTGATCATATGTATAGACTAGTCATTGAATATATTAATATGGCTTTACTTCGATTGGTTTGTTTTGTTGTGATCTGGACGGGATGAGAGCATTGGAGCAAAGTTTGGAACAACAGAGATCTAAGGAAAGCGTTCATAAGGTATGTCCATAACCCTTATCTCTTAGTTCATTCAATAGGCTAGATCTAGGGAAAGTGTATTATTCTGTCCTCTGGGGGTCACTCCGAGGTATACCCACAATTATGAGTGGAAGCCTTTGAGTTGATTTCGGGCTAGATACCCTACCTTTGCGTGTGGATCGGACTGATGACCGTTTCCCCAGGTTGTATTGTTTTCTGTGGTGACCTTAGTGGCTTATCTCTCTAGGTTCTTACCCAAGGTGACTGTGGAGGGGAAAGTCTTCACGGTACCTGGAATCAACGTTGATCAAAATCACTCAGGCTCCTTGGAGGGTATACCCACGATTATGTGTGGGAGCTTGCACCAGGGCGTAAGTCTGTTAAGCAGGTCGTCAACGTAACTTTTCCATCTTAGCCCCGCCCCTTCTCGTCTCGTTGTTGCGACGTTGGATTTCATCACCAACTAGTGGCTTCGATATTAGAAGGTATTGTTTGTTTGGTGATTGCTTCTAGATTTTGTTTACTAGGGTGTGTTGTTTGTTCCTCGAAGTTGACCATAGGATTTTCATTGGGGAGTTGGTTACTTGTTTACAATTGCTCCCCCGCGACGTTCACGTAGGATGCAAGGTTTGTCTCTAGAACATCCAGAAGCTTCACAACCTTCGCATACGGCAACACCTGAAGGTACCCCTAAGGACTCTCCTCGTCTGGGTGAAATTCCCCTTGTTACTCTACCACACGTGGACATTAGTGACGTCCCAGAAGTTTTTACACCACCTCCACAAGTAGAACACACTGATCCTCTTGCTGAATTTCGAATTACCAATATTGTAGAGGATTATCGCATTCGTCGTGGTGAACGACCTGTTGGATGAATAAATCCTTCTGAAGAAACCTTTGTTACATCCTCTGAATCAACGACTGGGCCTTCTCACGGTGTAGTAGGCCAAGATCCTTTTTGGTTGGGTGATTTCCGACGAGTCTTGTTTGGTACTGAGTCCACACCTGTCTACGAAATTAACCCTCCTGTGTCTCCTGAACCAGAGACTGCACCAAAGAATACAACTTATCGTTTTATTCTCCCTCCCAAGATGGCCCATCTCGCTATTACTTCAAGTGTCCAAATCGGAATTACTGCTGCTACTCTTCCTCCTATCAATACCCAGAGAACTCCTGAGGGTAATCCGAATTTACCTCCTGGTTACCATGCGCTGAATCCATCGTTGAATGTTTCCCATCCAACACCCCCACAAACTCTAGCTGGTTCTCCAGGTGGTCCTCAGTTTCCTGGGTATCCTATTCCCGGTTTCATCCCGACACTCCCTCTGTTTCCTACTGGCAATCCTAATACTAGTAGCATTATCCCGACTGTTGCACCAAACTTGCACAATCCTGTTGGTGGACAGGGTAGTACGTTTCCTTTTCCTGGACATAACACAGTTACTACACAACCTACGGTTGGTACACAACTTCCAAGTGGAACTGTCCCTTTGATAGGGGGACCAACCTCACCTTTAGGACAAAACATACCTTCTACATTGGCCCAGTATTGGAATCAACTTATACAAAACTTTCCTCAAAATGCTGGGGGGCAGCAAGCTGTCCCTACCATGGGCCAACCATATCCAGGTGTGACTAATCCTATTTGGGGTTCAGGACAGACTACTCAACCTCAAGTCACTACTCAAACTCAAGGTCAAAATCCTTGGGGTTACTATCCAATTCAACCACCACCAAACCAACTAGGATCTTCCCTCTGGGGGCAGACTGCATACGGTCCCACTGGTTTACCGACAGGGCTTCCGCTCCAAAGTCACCAGTATCCACAAGTGAATCAGCAATTGCCTTTTCTTGCTACTTTGGATCTGCTAGATTTGTCCAGGATTCTCAATGATCCTATTCGTCACTCTCCCCAATGGCCTGCTATTCCTGCAAAGCTTCCATCGGACATTCCCAAATTCGATGGGAAGGTGGGAGAGGACCCAAATAATCATGTCATGACTTTCCACTTGTGGTGTTCGTCCAACTCGTTGATGGATGACTCCATTAGACCGCGTCTCTTTCAACGAACTCTTATGGGTGCTGCTGTGAAGTGGTACATTGAATTACCACGAGGTTTCTTTTCCGATTTCAACACCCTTGCAATGGATTTTCTAACACACTACCAGTTACCGATTCGTTACGATACCGAAACTGAGATTTTAACCTCCTTCAAACAAAGCTCGGACACTCATATATCTGATCATATTCATGAGTGGCGATGGAGGCGACGTCTCATTAAACTTGAGCTTCCTGATTAGTTACTGGCAGAGTGGTTTACCAAGTCTTTTGTAAACAAAATTGGTAAAGACATTACTATGGGCGGTGTTGTCACAAAAGAGCAGGCTATTAGTCGTGCTCAGTATATTGATCTCGTTTATTCGCAAACGGGAACATTGTATGATTTACTACCTAATTTACCTCGTCCTGGTACTTCTACTACTTCTACTGCTCCGACTGCCTCGCATGCAACTGATGGTGTGATTGGTTCCACTCATAGCCACTCACATTTCATTTCAACTACAGCCTCGAAATCCAATTCTTCTAATGTGAAAAGTGCTCCGTCTCCTGCTCCTCCCGCTGGTAAAACCTCTGAAGTGAACGTTGTTCAATCTACGCCGGCCGATAAGAATAAGTCTAGAAAAGGGAGAGGCAAGAATAAGGAGGGTAAAAACAATAATCCAAATGAGCAAACCAAATCTCCTCCTGTTGATGACCGGGATAAGCGCAAGCCACACCATCCTTGCCTTATCTGTGGTGACGATCACTACACGAAGGATTGTCTGAGACGTGCCGAGGTTAACAAGTTCCTTCAAGGAACACCAAAGTCCTCTACGCCGACAGTCTTGTCTCAACCCTTCCCGTCTCAACAACAGGCTTTGTTGGTCATCCACGACCAACCCTCTACTTCTACGCCATCTTATGTTTTGATGTGCACTGGTGATTCCACGAAAAACAATGTTTCACTTACCACTAGAGCTAAAGACTATACTCCTTCTAAGGAGAAGGTTGACGACTTACCTTCTAATTTGGTACAGCCTTCTCCCCCAATCCACCTACGAACGGTCCTCTTCATCTCGAATGACCGAACCTCGATACAGTTATACGACCACCCCTGAAAGGTGTCGTTAAGAAGTCGGCATTCAATCCTCATGCTCAGGCAGCCCAAAACTATAGCATTGTCGAAGATCTGGTCCAAGCACCCTCAGCGATGTCTGCCCTGGAAGTCCTTCAGTCTTGTCCTGCACAACGAAGGGCACTGTTGAAAGCTATAGGTGGCATTGATCTAATGGATATGAATCTGATAGTCTTTAACTTGGATGATCATATTCCAAGGTTACCCCCACAGCTTTCGTTTCAAATCCAAGTTGTGGTCTCCGACAAGAGTATTTGTCGGACTGTTATTGATGAGGGTGCCTCTACGTGTGTAATGTCTTTTTCTTGTTGGAAAGCCATTGGCTCTCCCCCGTTAAATGAATCACAAAACACTTTGCGAGCCTTTAATGGCTCGGGTTTTAAGCCTTATGGTGTTCTACCATCGTTGCCTGTCACTTTGGAAGGTAAGACCGTCCAGGTGGAATTAGAAGTTTTTGATACTCCCCTAGATTATAATCTTCTACTTGGTCGAAGTTGGGTCGATTCTATGCGTGCTGTCGTGTCAACGCTTTTCCTGTCGTACGATTTCCTCACCAAGCAAAAGTGGTTACGGTCGATCAACTTGCCTTTTTTAATGCTGATACTCACATTGGCAACGTGCCTTTCATCGCTAAAACCCCACCGGGTTACGAGAATGTCGGGGTTGGTCTTTTAAAAGACTCTTCATTAATGGGTACTTTCCCCATACCACCACCATGCGATCTTCCACGCCCATTTATTGCTTCTATTAATATGATCTCTACTATACCTCATGAACTTCCAGTTTCTGTTGACCCTTGGGTAGTCCCTGATCTTGGAGATCATGTTCGTTTCGGCAACGTTATGCCGTTAAGTCCGGTTGAGTCCGCTTATCAAGTCATTCAATCGGCATCCCCTTCTAATTCTTCTTTTGCCGAGTTGTCTCCTGATCCTTTCCGTGTCATATTTCCCACTGACAAGATGATCATGTCCACCATGGAAGATACCCCTTGGGACGATGGGCATCATCGTTCCATCTTGTTTATGGAACAATAGACTCTTGAGAATTATCAGCGGATCTCGACTCCGTCGACCGTTGTTGTTATATCCACGGTTTCCCAATCTTCACGAGATGTGTTTACAGAAGGGAACCTCAGTAACATTTCACCCACGATTCCCATAGATATTTCAGTGAATCCTAGGATAGTCGAGAACGTTCATATTGGAGCTTCGTGTTCTCCTGACGAAATTGTCACTTATACTTCCTTGTTTCAAGAATTTCGTGATATCTTTGCATGGAGTTACGAAGAGATGTCGGGTATTGACCCTGCTATCGTTGTTCATGAGATTAAGACATACCCCGGAGCTAAACCAGTCCGGCAGTGCCTCTGTCCTGTCCATCCACGTAAAGCGGCAGCCATTAAACTCGAAGTTGAAAAACTTCTCAAAGCCGGTTTCATTTACCCCGTGGCATTGACAGAATGGGTTTCCAACCCCGTACCGATTGATAAAAAGGGTGGTAGTATACGCGTTTGTGTTGATTATTGGGATATCAACAAAGCTTGTCCAAAGGACAATTTTCCAACCCCTTTCGTTGACCAAATCGTCGATGACTGTGCCGGAAGTAAAATCTTTTCCCTTATGGATGGATTTTCCGACTATAATCAAATCAATATCGCTCCTGAGGACCAACATAAAACGACTTTTATTTGTCCTTGGGGTACTTTCGCCTATAGGAAACTTCCCTTCGGTCTGAAGAACGCAGGTGCTACGTTTCAACGTGCTATGTCTTACGCATTTCACGATATCAAGCATATTGTTCAACCTTATTTGGACGATTTTCCGGCTCATTCTTTACGTCGAGTCGGTCACCCTACTCATCTCCGAGCAATTTTTGTTCGTTGCCGATTCTATCGCATTCACCTGAATCCTCATAAATGTGTCTTTTGCGTAGAATCCGGTCGTCTCCTCGGTTTCATTGTTTCACACCATGGGATCCAGGTAGATCATATTAAGGTCGAGGCGATTCTTAATCTCCCTCCTCCTTCTTCTTTGCGTCAGTTAAAAAGTTTGCAGGGGAAAGCAAACTTTCTTCGTCGTTTCATCCCGAATTATGCTGAGATTACTCGAGGTTTCACACGTCTTCTAAAGAAAGGTTCAGATTTTGTTTGGGATAAAGTTGCTAACAACGCTTTTGAAGCTTTAAAGTTGTCCCTTACCAAAGATCCTCTTCTTTTTCCTCCGGATTATAGTCAAGATTACTTTCTTTATCTAGCTGTGTCCGAGTACACTATCGGCATGGTTCTTGTTCAAGAGGATGATAACCATGATGAACATGTTATCTATTACTTGAGTAGAAGTTTATCATCCACGAAAATCAAGTACCAACATGTAGAGAAGCTGGCCGTGGCTGCTGTCCAAGCAGTTCAACGTTTTCGTCATTATATTCTCACCAGGAAGACTACAGTGATTTCACACTGTAACCCCATGCAACATATATTGACACGTCAATTGCTGGGGGGAAAGTACTCCAAGTGGATTGTTATTCTCCAGGAGTTCGATTTGGAATTCGATCGCGCCACGTCGAAGAAATCTCTCGTTTTCGCTGAGTTAATTTGTGATTTTCCCCACACTGCCACGGAAAAAGTAGTAGTCGATTTGTTACCTAATGAGTCACTTTTCCTTATCAATACCGACGATATTTGGTACGGAGATATCATTATATATCTCCAAACTCAAACTTTCCGGCCTAATTTGTCCAGTAATGAACGACGTCGTGTCCGTTATCAAGCACGTCATTATATTATCCTCGGTGATACTCTTTACCATCGAGGCATTGACTCTGTCTTTCGACGTTGTTTGACTTTTGACGAAGCTGAGAAAGATTTGAATGACTGCCATTTAGGAGCATGTGGTGGTCATATGTCTGGGTATGCTACTGCCTAGAAGATCTTATGTGCAGGTTACTTTTGGCCTTCCCTATTCACTGACTGCATTACTGCTGTTCAGAAGTGTCATGCCTGCCAGACTTATAATCAGAAGATTCGATCATATCCTGCTCCCCTTCATCCTATAATCTCAGTAGGTCCTTTTGCTAAATGGGGCATTGATTTCATGATATGTCACCCTCACTCGGCCGGGGGGCATGGTTACATTATCGTAGCTGTTGATTATTTCACAAAGTGGGCCGAGGTAATGCCGACATTCGATAATACTGGGAAGACTGTAGTCTTATTCCTGTTCAACCATGTCATCACTCGTTTTGGTGTTCCTTAGGCTATCGTTACCGATCATGGTAGTCATTTTAGAAATAATATGATGTCTGAACTTACAAAGAAGTTGGGCCTTCGTCATGATAGCTCAACACCCTATTATCCACAGGCCAATGGCCAGGTCAAAGCCATTAATAAGGTTCTTATAACTATGATTTGACGGATGATAGGAATCCATAAAACCAGCTGGCACATAATGTTATTTTCGGCATTGTGGGCATACCGGACATCTGTTAAGTCTGCCACGGGATTCACGCCTTTTCGATTAGTCTATGGCATGGAATCCATTCTGCCAATAGAATGTGAGATACCGTCTTTGAAGCTATCTGTAGAGCTCTTACCTAATACTTCTGCCGAAGAGGAACGTCTGTTGTATTTGATGTGATTAGACGAGACTCGCCATGACGCTACTCTTGTAATAGAAGCCCAGAAAAAACACGTTAAGGCACAGTATGATAAGCATGTCAAACCTCGTGTCTTCTCTGAAGGAGATCTTGTTCTTCTGTATGAACAAGATAAAGATGTCCTAGGAGCTGGGAAATTCGAACCAATGTGGCGTGGGCCTTACATTGTTATCAGAGTGTTGGAAAAAGGAGCGTATGAACTAGTTGATTATGATGGTGTACCTTTGAGTGAACCCAGGAATGGGTTGTACTTAAAGAAGTACTACGCATAAGTCATTTGTGCATGAGTACTTGTATTTTATGTATCATACTGCGTGAGTGTGTTATTTTATTCTTGCTTTGACGTTATCTAGTCTCTACCCTTACGAGACATTGTGTTTGATTGCCAGATGTCAGAGTTTTCGCTACCTTATATTGGCTTCGCCGATGGTGCTAGTCGTAGTACTCAGAACCTAGCTTCCACTGCATGGGCAATCTATGCCCCGACAAACAAACTCATATCTCTACGAGGTATATGTCTTGGCCGAGCAACCAACAATATTGCAGAGTATAGCGCCGTGGTTGAATTATTGGTTGATGCTATCTCTCTCGGAATTCGTTATCTGGTTGTTCGAATTGACTCACAGTTGGTAGTACTACAACTCAGTAATGTATATTCTATTTGAAATCCTACTTTATTAAGGATATATTTGCGGATTCGCCTCTTGGAAAGACATTTTGATTACATAGAATATCAACACATTCCGAGAAGTCTTAATACATTGACAGACGCTTTAGCTAATTATGTATTGGACAGGAATTTAAATCACTTATAAAATCAAACACATTAAATTGTACACAATTGTAAAGTAAGTCGGTAGAACTCATGTATATATAACGATCAAAGTTTGTTTTTACAAAATGTGTCCGAAGACCAAAATAACAAAAATTGAAGCTCCTGGCTTCTACAAAGTGACATCACTAATGATGTTCACGATAGCACGCTAAGGTCCTAGCAACTCTGCGGAGAAAATGACCCATAGAGGCAGAGACTCCCACGGTGTGACGCTAATCGCGTTGTGGGATCTCCTCCAGAGGCATCTCTGGAACATCGGCCATCAGACCCTCTAAGTTTTGCTCCACTGTAAGATAGTCCTCGTCATACTGGGGGACTGCGAATGCTGCCTCTCCTCGACGTTGGACAGGAGAACTACCAGTAGGTCTATATGCCCCAACATCTATGTTATCAAAAAAAATTTGGTGTTAGTCTTTGGATGATTCTATAAAACCAAAAACATTTAATATGATGAAAATACAAAAACATCTAAAAAGATAAAAGTTGGTGTACTTCTAACCAATGTCTCCCCACTGTGCATCTTCAGGAAGGGCAAGGTCAGGATCACCGCGAAAGTCCAAGCCAGCATACACATAATCCTCTATCATCAGAACTTGGCCTAGAATCCAGTCAAAGAAGAGATCGTCATATCTGACGATCGGTCCTGTCACATGTCTAGCCATGAGTTGGCACCATCGTAACATCCGTGGATCCCTGGGACCTGGAAAACGCCACTTGGCTTGAAGTCTATACACTGGAACCCTCTCACAGAAGAAAGACACCAGCAGTGATCCATAACCAAACTGCTTTAGATTTCCACGCCTGCATTTGGTCAGTTGTTTCTTGAGATTGCACAAAACTGCGTCAGCCCAGTTGAAGACCCGGGGCTCAATACACTCGAGGGCATACTGAAAATAGCTCTGCAGAGCTATATGCGGGGCAACACTTCCTGCCATCCGAGCGATAGTGAAGAGAATGGTACGGAGAGTTATATTAGTCACTCCCCAAATGGCCACTTTTCCTTTTTGTCGTTCAGCCTCTGGCACACAATACTCTCGACAATACTCACTCATTTTCATACCACCCCTGCGGTTACCAGTCAAACTGACGTAGGACCCTCGTCGGGATAGCCCAGTCAGGAAATAGATATCCTCAATATCAATCGTCAATGTGTGAGCACCGACAATAAAAACCTACTGATCCGGATCCCACATCCGGACTAAGTGTTCTAGCAATCTAACTTGGGCTCTCATGCCCGGTATGCGGAAATACTTCAAGAGACCACAATCTCTTAAAGCGGCAAGAGTCGGAGGGTGATTTTCGGCGGTTGCATTATCATCTTCGTGTTCCCTTTCTCTCCATTCGAGCACCATTGTGATGGTTATTAACCTGCATGGCAACCATGTGAAGATAGTTAATGATCTAAAACATGAGAAAAATTGGTTTTATTGGCTAAATATTATAAAATAATTTGGGCTCTGCGCTGTTCACAGGTGGCTTATAGCGCACAGTGCGAACTTCTCGCACTGTAGCTCAAGCCCAACTGCGAGAATGAGAACTTCTCGCAGGCCCCGTATGGGCAGCCTGCGAGAATCCTCATTCACGCATAGGGTTTCAAAAACTAACTCAAAACTTGAAATTTAGCCACTAAAATCATGAAATTAAACCATGAAAAGGTAAAGAATGGAGAACTTACCAATATAATCCAGACGGTTCGTGGAATGATGCCCCGAAGCTCCCGAAAATCGACGATGAAGATCGGAGGTAAAATGGAAGTTTTTTGCACTACAATGGTAAATGGGTAAAACAATATGGTAAAAATTAATGGTAAATTTGTTTTATTTACTTTCTACCTTGATAAAAGTGGGTTTTTTATATTTATTCACTATTTAACCCTAATTTCTAATACGAAAGTGAGTAAAATGACTTGCAGGTACCCAATGTAGATGATTATGGACGAAAAACTTTTGCGATATGATGTGTTTTTGTTTGTTTCCTATGGTTTTGATATAAGACCTCAAGTGCCTTTTTATCCATTCTTGCACTTGCGATAAACTTGAGAACATGATCGAGCGTTGTTTTATCTCTTTTCCAGGCTCACTGAGGTTACACGAAAAATGAACCCCCTTGGAGTTAACTTTAAGCTCTTTTCATGACTCCCTAAACATGAATAGATTGCCGAGCGAACTTGCTATTTTCACGCTCGTTAAAGTATTTGAAGTTACGCGTCCTTCTAGCGATAGTTTAACCCTTTTTCGGTCTCGTTGGACTATTGTACGAAAAAGGAACTGAGAGAGTTCTCTTTTGAGTGTTTTTCCAAACTCTATAATCCTGAAAAACCTTCGAGTTTTCTATCTCTGGACTCGTTAAAGAAACATTGACTGACCCGTGATGGGATTGAACCACTCCTTCTTAGGGTTCGTTAAAAATACTTCGAGGGACTCGTCCGAAGGATGAGCTTATATCAACAAGCATATGTGATCCTCTTCAAGCTTGCGTAAAAATAAAGAGGTACTTGCCAGAAATGGTGGGGGAAAATTTG
>ML831323.1:0-33790 GCA_009831015.1 Picea engelmannii
TGATTGTAACTGTTGAGTCTAAGAGGGAGTGTTAAATATATTGTATCCTCAACAGACTAACCGTACACTGCCAGCTGTACTGGACAGTTGTACTTTCTATTTTTGTCTTGTTTGAGCATATATAGCTCAACCATCTTACATTGTAATGGGCTGCTGAATCTCTTCAGTTATGTTCTGTACTTCTTCATACATTTGAATATACTATTCTTTTCTCTCTGCATTTTCTCTGTCCTTCACAATTTATCAGAGACGTCTCCTTTCGAGAAGCTTGTCGATGGTTTTGAAGCGAAGTTTGATCTGGACTTGATTAGAAAGAAGGGATAGAACAATATAAATTCATTGAGGAATGTTTAGCATCTGCTGAGTGACAAAAAAAATCCAGACCTTATTTTTATTTCACATAGAGTTCTCAGTTATTCCTCAAAATCATGGTTTTCCCTTCATATAACATTCGACGAACCAATGGAAAGAGACATCATGCCCTGTTGATGAAAATTACTGCGCGAGTGAAGAAAAGTCACATTTTTCAGGAACCTTTGACACAACAATTTGTGTAGTTGCTGGTGGTGGAGGTAGTCATCGTTCGGATTATGCTTCCCTACAAACTACTCGGAGCATCTTCAAAGAAGAAGATTATGTCTTCATGAAACTGGCTTCTTTCAACCACTCCAAGTTGTTGTTTGAGTACAAGATAAGTTTAGATCGGAAAAGACATGATCAATTCTATATTACAAGTGAATACAAAGACACTGGTGGTTGTGACTCCATTGGTACTTGCCCACCCAGTACCTTATCCATATAGATTGAAAGAATAATCCCAATGTTCCCATATGGAAGGCATACCATAAATTGAGAGATGTAAGGGTCCGTCTTATTCTCCTAGCTTATATTGGCAGATCACATATGTTGCTTGGATTTGCTTTTCTTCGATACATTGGAGTGCAAAATATAATTAAGAATACATGGCGCCAACCGTCGGCTCTAAAACTCTCATTCGTGCTGTTGACAGCGTACAAATGCTGATTTGAAAAGGAATCATTCTAAGAGCTATCGCATGAATCCCATTATCTAGAAGAGGATGTTTGACTTATGATAGAAGGAGTCAACAACAGCTCTCTCCCGAATGCTAAACAAATTTGGCTTCAGATTCGTAATTGGAAAAGCTCGGCATACATCATAAATGGTACAAATAATACTCGGTGCAAATCAACCGTAATGGGAGTTAAAACCACAATCTTTTGGTCCAATGTCAAACGCATTGGAATTTTCGTTTGGGTAGAGAATGCAGGCCTATACATTAACCCTTATGATGGTTTCATTGTTGGACATTGTAATTACAAGGCGGTGAGATCTTCACTTCTCCCGTCAATTTGTCTGTCATTCAGTCACAGTCTGTAAGTGCAAAGTCTCACGTTTACTCAAAGTCAATTGGCCAGGGGTGAAGTTATAAATGGAGCCAATTTCTATCTTCTCGAGCTCTGTTAAGTGGTTGAATTAAAGATAATCTTTAATGTTGAATCGGTCTTAGCTTCTATAGGAAGTCTCACTCGGAGTTATATAAGTCCGAGTCTCTTAGTTAGTAGGATGATGCATAATAGATGCAAGAGAATAGATGCACAATAGAGAGGTAGAAAGAACAGTCGAGAACAAGCAATAGTTGAGGGGTTGAAGAAGTCTGAGCACAAGCTCTATGTCTATGAAGTCAGTAGAAAAAGTCATTAGAGTCGAAGCTCATCTTAGTATTGTATTATGTAATCTCACACTTTGAGCCCAAGTTCATTAATATAAAGCATTTTGAGTATTGACAAGTTTTTGTGCTAAGCATAACACTGTGTTATTCTGCATTCATAAATCATTTTGTTAAGTGTGTGTATTTATAGCGCACAACAAACTGAGCAGTTTGTGCACTGCGCAGTAGTCTTGAGAACACTATCGCGTAGTCTGTTTGGTGCACATTATTTGAATCTGTGTTGCGCAGAGTAGACTTAGCGGGGCATCGCGTCGACAATTCCCTTCAAATTGGTATCAGAGCAGGTTCTATCAGAATAAGTTCAAGAACAAAAACTCTGTTGAAAAGTAAAAATGGCTTCTACCTCAAATCTGCAACCTCCCACTTTTACAGGCAAGAACTATGAGATGTGGTCCTTGACCATGAAGGCTTTGTTACGAGGTCAAGATGTATGGAAAATAGTCAAGAATGGCTATATGGAACCAGTTGATAAGGCAACATACAATGCCCTCACACAAGTTGATAAAGATGTCTAGAAAGATCAAAGAAAGAAGGATGGAAAGGTGTTGTTTTACATACATCAAGCCATGCATGAGAGCATACTTCCAAGAGGTGCATCAACAAAGCAAGCCAAGGAAGTATGGGACACATTACAAACCTCTTATCAGGGTATGGACAAAGTAAAGACTGCAAAACTATAGATTCTTAGAAGAGATTTTGAAACTATGTCAATGAAAGAAACAGATTCAGTAGATTCATTCTACACCCATGTCATTGGTCTGATAAATCAGATTGCATCTCATTGTGAAGCCATAGAAGACTGAAAATTTGTTGAGAAGGTACTTAGGAGTCTTCCTCCTAATTTTTAACTCTTGTTGTGACTCTAGAAGAGAGAAAAGACTTGAGTCAATTTAATTTAGATGAATTGCAATATTCCCTCATCAATCATGAACATAGATTGAATAGGTCAAATATGTCATTCGAGAATGCATTTTCCACGCAGTCATCTATAAGTTATGGAAGAGGAAGGGGGAGAGAAAACTCTAGAGGTAGAGGAAGAAGTTATGTGAGAGATGGATGCAATAACAATCCTGGAAATATTTGTGGAAGAGGTCAAAACCCAAGTATCAGTCAACCAAGTTGTCAGAGAATAGACAAGTCAAATATTCAATGTCATTACTGTAAAACGTATGGACATTATGCATATGAGTGCAGAAAAAGACAACAAAATCAGAACAAGCAAAGTCAAGATCAACCACACAACTCAAATAACCAAACTCGCCCTATGTTTATGGCGTGCGGTGTAGCAATACCTAGCGTTGCAAAAATGTCCAATATAGTGTCACCAGTTGAATGCAATATTTCTCAAGCAAGTCCATGTGACATATGGTATTTAGATTCAGGCTGCAGTAACCATATGACAGGAAACATAGAATTGTTTTCTAGTTTGGATGAGTCAGTCCAAACAAAGGTTACACTTGGAACAAATATCCAAGTCAATATCTTAGGAAAAGGCAGTATAAACATTTTAACCAGACAAGGAGAACAAAAAGTTATGTCTGATGTATATTATTTTTCTTGTCTGATGTATAATATGATGAGCACAGGACAACTATTACAAAATGATACAAAATCTACATGGAAGATAATCATTGTGTGATCATGGATAAATGCCCAAGCAATCTACTTATTGCAAAAATCTAGATGACAAGAAAGAGGATGTTCTCATTGACATTGAAGCCAGCCAAGATGAAGAATACAATGCAAATGGTTGATAAAGGAAAAAGTGGGCAGATAGATACTGCATTTACAGCAGAAAGTGCGCGTAGTAACAATGAAGAAAATAGAGCGCGTAGTATCAAGAAAGGAGAAAATGGCACATAAATAAAGGAAACATTCCAATCTGAAGTACATGATGATTCCTGGTTATGGCATTTCAGATTTGGACATTTGAACTTAGGAGGTCTAAATCTACTACACACAAAGGATATGGTAAAATGATTACCATTGATTGAAAAACCAGAAAGCATATGTGAAGACTACATATTTGGCAAGCAACATAGAGAATCATTTCAAGTTGGCAAGTATTAAAGAGAAAAAGCTCCACTGGAAATAGTACATTCATACATTTGTGGACCAATGCAAACTCCGTCTATAGGAGGCAGTACTTATTTTTTAACATTCATTGATGATTTCTCAAGAAGGATGTGGATTTATTTCCTAAAACATAAATATGACGCATTGGGTTTTTTTTCAGCAATTTAAATCACTTGTGGAGAAACAGAGTGGTTATTACATCAAGTGTCTAAGAACAGACAGAAGAGGAGAATACATTTCAAGAGAATTTCATAACTTTTGTAAATTTCATGGCATCTACAAAAAATTTACGGCACAATACACACCACAACAGAATGGTGTCATAGAAAGAAAGAACATAACCATCATGGAAATGGCATGTAGTATGTTGTCAACCAAACATTTGTCAAATGAGTATTGGGCTGAGGCAGTAGCAATTGAAATATACATCTTGAATAGATGTCCAAAACAAAGTGTGAAGAACATAATACCTCAAGAAGCCTGGAGATGTTCAAATCATAATGTGGCAAACTTAAAAGTTTTTGATTGCATCACATACGCACATGTACCAAATGAACTAAGAAGGAATTTGGACAACATTGGACATAAATGTATATTTGTTGGGTATTTTGAAGAAACAAGAGGATAGAAGTTGTATGACCCTGTCGCAAGAAAATTCATAATCAACCACGATGTTTAGTTCATGGAGAGTGAAGCATTCAACCATCATAGGTGCAACTAATATGATGAACGCCTGGGATTACAACTCTGTAGTAGATGGTTTCGCTCGACAAAGAAAACACCGCATAAATTGCAGCCAATCATCTCTGGTGAGCAATGAAATTTTACGCGAAGGGAATGAGAAGAACCTTGCCAAATCTCATCGAAGGACATGAGAACAACATCATCAAATCTCATCGAAGGTCATAGGAGATGAGAATACTATTTCCAAATTCATCGATGAACATGATATGGATGGCTCCGATTAACCAGGGCAACGATCAGACGTCTCCTTTCGAGAAGCTTGTCGATGGTTTTGAAGAGAAGTTTGATCTGGACTTGATTAGAAAGAAGGGATAGAACAATATAAATTCATTGAGGAATGTTTAGCATCTACTGAGTGACAAAAAAAAAACCAGGCCTTAGTTTTATTTCACATAGAGTTCTCAGTTATTCCTCAAAATCATGGCTTTCCCTTCATATAACATTGGAAGAACCAATGGAAAGAGAGATCATGCCCTGTTGATGAAAATTATTGTGCGAGTGAATAAAAGTCACATTTTTCAGGAACCTTTGACATTGTCAGAGATTAATCATTTCACGACCTAAAAACTAAAAATGGCTTATGTCACACCATTCCATTTTTGGCTTATCGAATTTCAAAGGGGCAATGAACTATTAATGTTTTGAAAAATCCAAATTAGACTTAGGCATAGCCAAGGGGCAAGCTAACCAACTAATTGTATCAGTATATATACATCTATGTAATTCAGATTTTAGTATGCACAAATATACAGAGAAAAATAGACAAAGACTTTTTTTAGAGTGTTATCAGGGGATTTTATACTTTGTTTCTATTTGTATCTAAGTTTGTAAACTCGTGATAATGTTCATATTTGTTACAGAGTAATTTATTTTGTTGTAGCATGCATACTATGTTTACTATGTGAAAACTTAATTTAAATCCTTATGGTGTGGAGTGTTTTGCTATAGAATGCTATTGAGTTTTTAGTACAAAAGTACTGGTGAATTTACTGTTGCAAGAAATGATTCGGTGAAGTTATTTTAGTGTTGGAATATAAGTTTTTAGTCTACTATTATAATTCTCTTGTTTTTGGTATAACTTTGTTTTGTTGTAAAGTCATTTTACTCTTTGCTAAAACACCGGCTGAAACCCCTGTTGAAAAGGTTGTTGCAGAACATAGTATCAATCTTTGTGTATGATGCAGGAGTGATTCACTTAAGTTTTTTGCTGAAACAAATTTTTATTGTTTGTTGAAACACTTGTTGAAACACTTGATGAAACACGTTGCTGAAACACCTGGTTGTAGCTTAAAAGTGTTGTTGAAACACATTGATGAAACACATTGCTAAAACACCTCGTTGTAGCTTACATGTGATGTTACAGAGTTTTGAAACTCGTGTAATAGATGTTCATTGTTTTCTGAAGCACTCACATGCATCCTTCATTGTGGTATCATAGCTAGTAACATTTCTAGTTCCTCGTTGTAACCGAATATAGTGATTTTGAATCTGATTTGAAATGGCTACAAATAGTAATTTGGCTCAACCACAAATTTATTTTTTGACTGAAAGAAATTATGATTCTTGGTTTATCGGAATGAGAACATTTTTGCGTTCTCAAGATCTTTGGGAGTTTGTTACTATTGATTATCTAGAGCCTGTTGACCAAGCAGTAGAAATGGCTCTGACAAATGTTGAACAGATTTTGTTGAAGGAGAACAGAAAGAAAGACAACAAATACCTCGGTCTTATTCAACAAGGCCTAAATGAAACCATATTTCCGAAGGTGTGAAGTTCAGTTTCTTCAAAGAAAGATTTAGACACTCTTGGAACTAGCTATCAAGGTGTATCCAAGGTGAAGACTGTCAAGGTTCAGAATTTGAGAAGAGACTTTGAAAATCTAAAGATGAAGGACAACGAGTGAGTTGATAGTTTCATGAATCAAGTAATGAATGTTGTGAATGAGCTAAGAAAGTATGGTGAAGACCTCTCAGACAAAAGAGTAATTGAGAAAGTTCTCAGATCTTTGCCAAAGAAGTTTGAATCCATAGTTGCACCCATAGAAGAATTTAAAGATATTAGTCTTGTTCATATTGGTGAATTAACTAGTTCTCTAATTGCTCATGAATCAAGGATGTCTAGATATGATAATCCATTAAATAATTCCTTCAAATCCTAGCTGCATGTTACTAGAGGTAGAGGTAGAGGAAGGTCTAGTAGCAGAGGAAGAGGAGGTTGATTCGTTGGTCAAAGAGGCAACAAAAATGATTTAGAATCTGAGGAGAAAACTCAACAAAATCCTCCTAGTTTAAGGGGGAGTAGCAGCAGATCTTAGCAGCAAGGAAATCAAAGGTATGATAAATCTAAGGTACAATGTTATTATTGTAAGAAATTTGGACATTATACTAACAAGTGTTGGAAGAAGCAAGCATATGTTGGAAAACAGTCTACTCACATAACAAAGGAGTCATAGGATGACCAGAAACCTGTGTTTTTGACTTGTAATGTCACCTAGGAAAGTTCAAATGACATTTGTTTTTTGGACAACAGATGTAGCAACCACATGACTGGAAATAAAATCTTATTTTCCAGTTTAGATACCAATATTGAGTCTAAGGTAAAGTTGGCTAATGATTGTAAGGTAAGAGTTAATGGTAAAGGTGTGATTCCTGTTTATACTAAGCATGATGAAAGAAGAAAAATAGATGATTTTTATTATGTACCTGGTATGAAATGAAATTTGTTAAGTGTTGGACAACTGAAAGAGAAAAAGTACATAGTATTCTTCAAGAACAAGGTATGTACAATTTATGATAAGTATCCAAGTAAGCAGTTGATTGCCAGAGTAGAAATGACAAATAATAGAATGTTTCCACTTAATATGAGAAATGATCTCACTAACTCTTTGAATGCTTATAAAGCTAAAGGTTTGGATGAGTCATGGTTATGGACTTTAATATATGGCCGTTTACATTTTGGAGGTCTAGATTTGTTGCAGAAGAAGCAAATGGTGAAGGGGTTTCCCAATATTCAACAACCAACAAGCTCGTGTGAGAGTTGCATACTTGCAAAGAATCAGAGGGATAAATTTATTTATGGAGTTTCGTACAGGGATAAAGATCCATTGGAACTTGTTCACTTATACTTACGTGGAGCGATGCAAACATCTCCATTGACTGATAATGTCTATTTTATGACTTTTATTGATGATTTAGGTAAAACAAATTGGGTTTATTTGCTGAAGAAGAAGTCTGAAACTTTTGATATATTTAATAGGTTTAAAGTTATGGTTAAAAAGGAGAGTGAAAAATATTAAAGTCTTGAGATCAGACAAAGGAGGTGAGTATATTCTAACTGACTTCATGGAGTTTTGTCAGTATCGTGGAATCAAGAGACAGTTTACTACTCATTATACTTCACAACAAAATGGAGTAGCTGAAAGGAAGAATTGAACCATTATGAATATAGCTCCTAGTATGTTGAAGGAGAAGCATATTCCAAATGAATATTGGGGCGATGCAATTGTTTGTTCAATACATATTCTGAACATAAGTCCAACTAAGAGTGTAAAGGACCAAGTTCCCCAGGAATCTTGGAGTGGTAAGAATAACAACGTATCTCATTTGAGAATTTTTGGGTTTGTAGCTTATGCACATGTACTTGAAGAGATGAAGAGAAATTTGGATGACATAAGTGATGAATGAGTCTTTTTTGGATAAAGTGAGTAGTCTAAGGCATATCAACTCTATAATCCCATCACCAAGAAGTATGTTATCAGCTGAGATGTTAAGTTCAAAGAAGAAAAGGCTTAGGATGGTAGCATTGATAAAAAATATTCAGGGGGAGCTGAAATATCTCTTGAAGATGATGATGGAGATGAGAAGCCTATACAGGGTGGACAGTTGACTCCACAATCACATACACCTACAACAAGAACTCCTGCAAGATAATCACCAGGAGTCTCCCCCACAACTAGGAATGCCCAGAACATATGAGTGCGGAGATCCATCAGGTCATGGTGGACAACATATAGGATCATAGGTAAGTTATGAATCAAATCCTACTTTAGCTTCATTAAGAAATAGAATTAGAGATCATAAGAATATAAGTTTAAAAGAATTGTATGAGCAAAATGATGAAGATCAAGTTTCAAGTTTTGCATTAATTGCATATGATACTGCAAATTTTGATGATGTTGTTAATAAAGATGTTTGGGTAGAATCCATGAATGAATAAATTGATGCCATAGAAAGGAATAATACTTGGGAACTTATATATTTGCATGAATATAAAAATTGTGTTGGTGTTAAATAGATTTACAAGACTAAGTTAAATGTTGAAGGTGAAGTTGAGAAGCCCAAGGCAAGGCTTGTAGCTCAGGGGTTCAGTAAACAACCTAATATTGATTATAATGAAAAAATTTCACTTGTAGCCAGGCTTGATACAGTAAGAATGGTGTTAGCCATTGCTTCTCACAATAAATGATGCATGTACCAGATGGATGTAAAATATGCATTTTTAAATGGTTTTCTGGAAGAAGAGGTTTATGTGAAACAACCTCCAAGATATGAGATTGATGGAAAAGAAGCTAAGGTCTAGATGTTAAAGAAAGCGTTGTATGGATTGAAACAAGCACCCAGAGTATGGTACAGTAGAATTGATGAATACTTGAATAATGAAGGATTCAACAAAATTCCAAGTGATCCAACGATGTATACAAAGGTAAATCAGGAAGGAAAACTCTTGATTTTATGCTTATATGTTGATGATTTGATTTTAACCTAGAATATTTCAGTAGATGAGTTTAAGAAAACCATGAAAATTGAGTTTGAAATGACTGATTTAGGAATGATGAAGTATTTTCTAGGCATTGAAGTAAATCAATCTCAATATGGTAATTTTATTTGTCAAACCAAGTATGCAAAGGACATATTGAAAAGGTTCAGGATGGTGAACTGTAAACTAGTTGTAACACCAATTGCAATTGTAACAAAACTCAGTAAGAATGATGAGGGGTCATGTGTTGATCTAACTCTATATAAAATACTGGTTGGAAGTCTTATGTATTTGACAGCAACAAGACATGATATTATGTTTGTTGTAAGTCTGATTTCTAGATTTATGGAGACTCCAAAGAGTACTCATTGACAAGTTGGAAAAATGATCCTAAGATATGTTGTTGGAACAACCAATAATGGTGTTCTCTATACATCAGATTCATATTTTAAGTTGATTGGATATATTGATAGTGATTTCGTAAGTAGTGTAGATGACAGAAAGAGAACATCAGGATATGTGTTCAACTTTGGATCAAGAGTTGTAGCTTGGACTTCAAAGAAGCAGTCCATTGTGACTTTATCATCTGTTGAATTATGTTGGAGCAAAAACAACTGCATGTCATACTGTGTGAATGAGAAGGATTGTGACTGAGTTGTTGCATGAAGAACAAGAACCAACTCATATTTTTTGTGACAATAAATCAGTGATTGCTCTGTTACATAATCATGTTTTCCACAAGAAAACTAAGCATATTGATACAAAATATCATTTTATTTGAGAGCTGATAAACAATGATGCAATTTATGTAGAGTTTTGCAAATCTGAAGATCAATTTGTAGACATCTCTACAAATTCCTTAGAAAATGAATTATTTGAAATTCACATAAAGAACATTGGGGTTTGTGGACTGTAATATTGCATAGTTTTGTTTTTGGGTGAAATGATTAAGTGGGAGAATGTCATAGATCAATCATTTCACCGCCTAAAGTACGAATTATCTCATCTGATCGAATTTTGAAGAGATACCACCACCCAGAAATTAATTATCATTGCCTTAAGCACCTTATTCATTTAATAATCATCACTCCTACACCGTTTCATTTTTGGCTAATCGAATTTCAAAGGGGAAATGAACTATTAATGTTCTGGAAAATCCAAATTCGACTTAGGCATAGAGAAGGGGCAAGATAATCGACTAATTTTATCAATATATATACATCTATGTAATTCATATTTTAGTATGCACAAATATATAGAGAAAAATAGACATAGAGTTTTTTTAGAGTGTTATGAGGGGATTTTATACTTTTTTTTTTGTATCTGAGTTTGTAAACTCATGATAATGTTCAGATTTGTTACAGAGTAATTTATTTTTCTGTAGCATGCATACTCTGTTTACTATGTGAAAACTTCATTTAAATCCTTATGTTGTGTAGTGTTTTGTTGTAGAATTCTATTGAGTTTTTAGTACAGAAGTACTGGGTGAATTTATTGTTGCAAGGAATGATTCAGTGAATTTATTTTACTGTTGGAATATAAGTTTTTAGCCTATTGTAATAATTCTATTGTTTCTAGTATAACTCTATTTTGTTGTAAAGTCATTTTACTCTCTACTGAAACATTTGTTGAATCACATGTTGAAAAGGTTGTTGTAGAACAAAGTATCAATCTTTGTGTATGATGCAAGAGTGATTCACTTAAGTTTTTTGTTGAAATATCTTTTTATTGTTTCTTGAAACACGTGTTGAAACACGTTGTTGATCTTTAGCTTACAAGTGTTGTTGAAACATGTTGATGAAACACCTGGATGTAGCTTACATGTGTTGTTACACAGTGTTAAAACTCGTATAATAGATTTTCATTGTTTTCTGAAGCATTCCCCCGCATCCTTCAGACACAAAAATTTGTGTAGTTGCTAGTGGTGGAGGTAGTCATCTTTCAGACTATGATTCCTTACAAACTACTCGGAGCATATTCAAAGATCAATATTATGTCTTCGTGAAACTGATGTCTTTCAACCATTCCACGTTTTTGTTTGAGTACAAGAGAAGTTTAGATCGAAAAAGACATGATCAATTCTATATTACAAGTGAATACAAAGACACTGGTGGTTGTGACTCCATTGGTACTTTCCCACCCACTACCTTGTCCATATAGATTGAAAGAATAAACCCAATGTTCCCATATGGAAGGCATACCATAAATTGACATATGTAAGGGTCCCTCTTATTCTACAAGCTTATGATGGAAGATCACATATGTTGGTTGGCTTTGATTTTATTCCATACATTGGAGTGAAAAATATAATTAAGAATACATGGTGCCAACCCTCGGCTCTAAAACTCTAATTCGTGCTCTTGACAGTGCACATATACTTATTTGAAAAGGAATATCATTCTAAGAGCTATCACATGAAACCTCTTAATGACTTGACATTGTAGTCGTTACCAATATGCAGGACATCGATTGAATATCCAATCCAATTATTTAGATGAGGATGTTTGACTTATGATAGAAGGAGTCAACAACAACTCTCTCACGAATGCGAAACAAATTTGGCTTCACATTCGTAATTGGAAAAGTTGGGAATACATCATAAATGGTACAAAGAATACTCACTGCAAATCAACCGTAATGGGAGTTAAAACCACAACCTTTTGGTCCAATGTCAAACACATTGGACTTTTCATTTGGGGCAGAGAATGGAGGCATATACATTAACCATTACGATAGTCCTAATATTGAAAACGATAAAGGGAAGTTACCGGAGACCGAGAAGATAAATAAACTCACAACCAATGGGAAAGAAAATACACAAGTGGAGTAGTTTGTGCATATTGTCCCAAAACAAGAATAAGACCCCATGAGACTACCTTATGTATTTCAACCATAACTTTTGACTCGGGCGTCCATTTCACCCATTCTTTATAGGGTTGGAAAGGTCATTCCAAGATATATAACTTTACAATTATGTGATATGATGAATTCCTCGCTGAATTTCTGCATTTTTTAGGATTCGGACCTGGAACCTCGTTGACATTTCCGATAGAATACAACGTCTTGATCATGAGCAGATTAAACAGAATCGAATTTAGGGAATTTTACGTTATTCTCAATAAATTATTGTTTTAGTTCTATGGGTTCATATGTTTGTTTTCGACAAGTTACGCTGAGGACACTCACTGTTTGCAGGTTAAATGGCGTCAGATAAGCAATTTTTAGAAGAGGTCATACTCAACGTCCCGACGATGCGATCTACAACGAAGGACGACAAAGTAGCAGTAGCAACAACCACCAGACTGATAGAGAAGCAGCAATGAAAATCCGATGCAAATGACTAAGGAAGATATATGAATCCCATGACAATCGACTGCCCAATTTGGATAACGATAGATTCCCCAATGTTTGAACCAGTCATGACAAGAGATGAGGTCCACTATAGCCAAAATCTAGTATGTCCCACTAGCCATAGAGGAAAAATTCAAAAAGATTTTGTTGTTTTTTCCCTCTCATCATCACAAAGGGAATAAAGATAAAATTTGGAAAATCAAAGGTCATAGGGTAGGAGAAAGTTCAAGAGTCATGTTTGACTCCAATAAATACTAAAATTGTACCAAAAGAAAGGGATTTTGGCTCTTCAAACATCGTATATTTCTTAATTATTTTGGGGATACAATGTCAATTAAAATTGGAGAGTTTTCCTTAGATTTTTCATGTACTATTTTTGAAAATTCTAATACGGAGAAGCCCTCAGGGACAAATTTTTATAGAGAGAAGGACTTGCATGTGTTGTTGTTCTGTTGGAAACTATTTCAAGCATAATTTTTGTTGTTCACATGGGTTGTAAGAATATGTTTGTTTATGGACTATTCTGACGCAAAATGTGTTTTCTTGAAGTTTTGTTATTCTTCATTATTTCTCATGTCCTGATCATATGAGTTTCCAATGTATGTGATATGGTGACTTAGACTATTTTGGTTATATATTCATCTGCATGTGTTATCTAACTTTATTTCTTCATTTCAACTATCTAGGTGAAGTTATTGGTAGAGTTACTTTCATGTCTCAACTCATTCACTTACTTTGATTTTCTCCTAGCTAGGATAGGATAGATTAGAAGTAGATTAGATTCTTGTATTTACTAGTCTTCATCTACATGTTTCGTTTGCATAACCATCCATCATTCACCGTCATCGGTGGACTAGGCCACAACCTGTAAAACCAAAACCAACAATGGCTACCGAGCCAGAATCCGAATATGTTCCCTATTCCAAACAATAAGAAGTCTAATTAGGACTTCTTACCGAGGGTAACCCATGGTGTTGACAAAGGGTGATTTTGGACCTGTCAGCACCACCTTAATGAAAAATACATTCACACACAACAGGAATGCATAAATACAACATTTCTATTAAAAACCTTTTTACATGAATTCTATAAAAATAAAAAATACCTCTCTATCTTTCTCTTGTCTCAATTTCACAATCTAGGCGCTTCTCTAGCCCTTGACACTCATCCCATTCATGCTTACAGGATTAGAATTATAAAGAAGGGATAAAACTACTAATTAATTTAGATCCTAATTATTTTCTATAAGATTTACAACTATTCCTAATATCTTTCTAAGATCTCTTTCAATCCTCAATATTGCTTAATAAGGAAGAATCGATTACACACTTGGAATTTTTGTTATACACTCTCTTATCTTAAAATCCTTCTAGAATCTAATTATAGACTTAGGAAAATACAACAATTTCATCAAGGGAATCCACTCCCTTTGGTAAATTTCAAGACTTCCTAAGGCTTGATCAACATTGTTAACTTTGGGAACTATGCTCGTACATCAATATATCATCTAATTATAACCTATTCCTTTATTAAAGAGGTATGGATAGAGGTGGAATGCATGATAGGGTAGAAAAATGTATGGGAAGGAAGAGATGTAGAAGAAGGCTTCAGATCTTGGTATTCGAAAAAGGACACAAAGAAGATCAAATCTATTTCTCTAAACATAGCTTGGGATGTATGGTTTTCTAGGAATCTAATAGTATTTAAAGGAAAGGAGACTCTCCCTCTTAAATGTGTGATTTAGTCTCTCAATATCACTAATGCTTAATCATAGATGGATGAAAAAAATATATATACATGAACTTAAATAAAAGGTAATAAACAAGGCTCTCCCTTTGGAATACTTTGATATAACTTCATAAGGAAATCCCCTAAAGGAGGTGCAAGACTAAAGGGATAATTAATATTTATGATAATTATAAGATGACATTATAATATGTGAAAATGAAATGCACAAAGGTATACGTATGAATTGAATTGAAGATGAATGAAAATAGAGAAGTTAAGACTAAAGGGATAATTAATATTTATGATAATTATAAGATGACATTATAATATGTGAAAATGAAATGCACAAAGGTATACGTATGAATTGAATTGAAGATGAATGAAAATAGAGAAGTTAGGGATGATGATAGATATTTATGGAGATATTCAAGGAATATATTATGAAGATAGTTATGGAGATGAGTGAAAAAACACTTCTATTATTACATGGTGGTTGTTATGGTCACCTGTTTTGTTCTTATATAAAATACCTCATTGTACTATATTGCATCATGAAAGAATTATAGATCAATACAATATAAGGTTTTAGGATATTGGTGTTCGTGTAGGTTAATTTATGTGTGTATGTTTGTGTTTGAGCTGCCCAATTTTCCAACATGTAGTATTAGAGAACATGGTGTGATCCATAAGGCATGTTAAAGAGGATCAACACAATTTTGTGATTGGATCGTGACAGATTACTTAGTCCCTGGTGTCTGTACCTACGTATGCATTTAAATGCATTGCTAGACCAGCTCTATCATTGCTAGAGGTAACCATGAAGCATATGGACCTTCTTCTCATGAATCTATCAGATCAAATTTGAATTAGTGTATCAAGTGTTGGAACGATGGTATCCTAGTGGCGAAGAAGGACATAAAAACGGTTTGGTTCTGATGGTGACTACTAAAAAAAAGGGAAACCATAAATAGGCAGACTGACCTTCATCCAGGCTATTGGAGACAACATTATTGAGGGCGTACGTTTGAAACCCTATATCGACCATCACAACGCAACAATGCTTCAGATAGATTTTCACGGGTTGAGGTCATATAAGGTTAATTCCAAAGTAAGCATGAGTTGAGAGACGATTTTATCGATGGGGATGTGTTGCTGGCTGCTCTGAAGGAAACCAGGATCGTCTTTCTCAATGTTCGATAAGAAGAGGAGCGGATTTGTAAAAGGTAGTCCTAGATGTTTAAGAGTGAAGATGTTAGTCAACTCTGTAACTCATAATTCTGTAGATCAATATTCTCACGAGAAAGAACTGAATGTAAAAGGTCACAAAGAAAGAATTATATATTTAGGGACACACTTTCTGGAACCACTGTCTGTCCTGTTTCTGAAGGAAATTTTGACTTTAATACAGGTGAAAATAGCTGCAAAATAGGTCATTATCTCTATAAAGTGTAAGATCGAGTGTTGAAAAAAGAATAATTTTATTGTTGTTTTATCTGTAAATTATTCTAAGTTAAAGGTCACAGAATCTTGAATAATTGGAAATCACATGTCGCTACCCTCGGACGAAGCGAAGACCTTCGATATACTTTCAGAGACAAGCAAATCCATTTCGAAGATCATTAACATTCCATATGCTTATGTGATGGTGCAGCTGAAAGGGTTCGATCTAGTGCTATCTCAAGCGGAAGAGGAGAACGTGTCAACAAACATCATGGTTAAAAAGGAGATCAATGAAAATTGCATGGCCTCAAGTTGGTTTGCAGAGTTTTATTTTCTTAGTAAAACGTGTATGAACTTTTTCAAGTATTTTTTGTTGTTCCATTGAAGTGGTATGAAAATTGCATCGTCTCAAGTAGGTTTGCAGAGTTTTATTTCATAGTAAAAAGTGTATGAATATTTTCAAGTAATTTTTGTTGTTCTTCCATTGAAGTGGTATTTAATGTTGTATAGAGAGTTGGACATGAAAATTGTCAATTTGTGAGTTCTCATCAAAAGTGAAATATGTTTGTTTGGACAGTAAAAAGTAAAAAGGGAGTTGATGTTTGTAAAAGGAAAAGGATTTGATGTTTGTAAAAAGTGTTTTGATTGAGTTTAAAATACTCACTAAGCAATGAANAATTTGTGAGTTCTCATCAAAAGTGAAATATGTTTGTTTGGACAGTAAAAAGTAAAAAGGGAGTTGATGTTTGTAAAAGGAAAAGGATTTGATGTTTGTAAAAAGTGTTTTGATTGAGTTTAAAATACTCACTAAGCAATGAAGTATTGATAAAGCAATCTCAAGATCAAGTTTACATAGTTTTGAAGTTAAGGAGTCAATGTCAAGTTGAGTAAAGTCAAAAAGTGTTTTTGATATGCAATGGATTCTATTACAAGTTGATGTAAAGAGTTGAAAGAGACAAATTGAGTCCAATTTAAGTTGAAGGTTGTGAGTATATAGTCACATTTATATTTTCATAGCTATATTAAGAGAAAATTGATTTATTGATATAAGGAGTTGAATTGAGAGTTTTTCAAGTGGAAAGATCCTTGTCAAAATGAAGTCAAGTGTAATTGCCATGAAGTTAGTCAAATCAAGAAAATTGGAGTCCAATAAAATTCATTGATATGTAATCCAATTTTGTGTATTTTTTTAAAGAAGAAATACTTTACTATTATGTGTATAAAGATAGGCAAGTATGAAGATAATATCTTCTCTAAATAGATGTTCAACTCTTTTTTGAATTAAATTGATGTTACGAGGGAAAAACTCTCTATGGCTAGGGTAAACCACAATAGATGGAAATGACTGCAGAAATAAACTCTATCCCAAAAACATGCTATATAAACCAATATGCAAGTGAGACAAGAAAGAGGCCTACCTCGTCTAGATGTTCGATGAAGTCCATCGTTGAGCACTTTGACCCAAAGTTTTATACCTGCAACTAGTTCTCAACAAACAAGCAAAGCAAGAATATAGTGATAATATAAAGAGTTAGCACATTAGATAGCATAATCCATTAATATACATAACAAATATGCCCATGGATAATAACTCAAATATTTGCAAGATATCATTTGGACGGGAAATGAGTATTTCTATTAATAAATTATCAATAAAAGTGAAAATATTATAGACTTCTATGTTGGCATGGTTCGTAACCGAGAAACTAAGTTCCTTCCAGCTGGGCCTCCACCACTTCAATCCTCCACCAAAGGCAAGCTCATAGAAGAGAGACAATGAGGTTCTCAATCAATAAGGAAAGATCTTGGGGGTTGAACACTGTGTTTAGACTTAAAAGACAAAGGGATGCAGACTCAATATGAAGTAAATAATTTCTCCAAAGTAACTTTGCTCTCAAAGTTGAATTCTTTCTCCTCTTTTCCATAGCTCGAAATTGGCCCATTTATAGCTTTGAAATGGAACTGAAGGGCCGATTTGAAACGTTTCCAGTATATGGAAGGCCAAGGATCAGAGATTTTCTGTGGTGACATGGAAACCCGACAGTAATTTTCATTTTTTGGCACAAATCCCAATGTATGCGGGTTGTAGTGGAGAAACCTACGTATGCACATGTTGTATAGTAGGCAAGGTGTGTACATGTGGAAAAAATTGTATTTTTAGCTCTGGATTTTACAAACAGGGATGATAATTCTGCATGGGGGAAATGGAAAAAGGCCTTCTATGCAAGATTGAATAGGGTGAGGAAAATCTTGCTATAATAGATTCCCCCAAATGTGTGAGGTCAGAGAAGTATATGCGATGGACGAAATACGTTATAAACAACCCAGAAGTGGAGTCATCAAGAACCAGCTGGAAGAACTAGTCGTTCATTACATTCTGTACTGACTTTGCATACATGGCTGCCAATAGAATTACATTGTAGATCCATGTGAAAATATACCAAAGAAGTGTCTCTAACCATGAATAGGAAAATACAAATGCAGTTACATGCCAAGAGTTGTCATAGTCATGAACAAGGCCCAGTAGAACCAGTCTCAAAACCAATCTGAAGATATTTGTATACAATGGAGTACAATATGATCTCCCATGATCACTAAAGTCATATAGGTATTGGTCCAATGAAAAGGAATCAACAAATTAGGAAAGTTGCGACCACATAGTGATGTATTCAAGTCTTCTACACAATCTGCCAATGGTGAAAGTCTACATCATGTGAATAAAGGAGTTGAGGTCGAACATAATGAGACATCATTTGATTACCGTTCATTGAGCTATAGCATTAACAATCACGAGACATCCTACTGATAATGAAAGTAGGTATCAAGGCACCGAGTACATTCTTACAAGTGTGAATAAAGAAGTTGGTGTCAAACACTTGAAGAATCCATCGATCATGAGACATTGATGTATTCCCAACTGTCAATGGTGAGAGAGCCTACCACTAATGATTGCAAGCCTCAAGGTACTCATAAGACTCTAGGTCCCGTTTCCAGAATAGATGAGTTGAATTCGATGGAAGGAGACCCACTGAAAGGAGAGAATTAAGGTATCTCTCAACAGTCAGCATGAGGTACAAAGAAGGAGCTTCATGATTTAGTGGAAATCAGATGAAGAACTTGTTCACGAACCAATGACCCCGTGCATCTTTCGCGTGTGCCAAGTGAAAGCGGTACATGAAAAAGGCCCTCTGAATAGCAGCCAATGATGAAAAATGCTGACAAAGGCGAGGAAACCACCAATAAGGCCAATGGAATCCAAGACACTACTTGAATCCCAATGTGTGAATGGATGTCTTGCCATTGAACACAAGGGAAACCACCCAGTCAACGACCAATGATGAAATGTCGACTGTTGGGTTCAAGGTTACCTACCAATGATAAAAGTACGGTCAGGGTGCATGATAGGACTACAGTATCATGTGACTCTGAGACAAACTGAAGGTATGGCCGACATGCAAAGTCAAGAGTTCTGAGAAGTGGCCAACATAAGTTAACAAACTTCCTTTGAACAAGAGCATGAGACATATGGAAGACTCCAGAAGGATAGAATCCATGATGAAACCATGAGATGTAGGAGGCATCAATGATATTATCCATAGGGACTGGAAGAGTAACCAGTCAATAGAGAATAATCTGTAACGAGCTCAGCTTCCTAAGGCCATGCTAAAACCAAAATTATGGTGACAAATGGAATCAATAACTTTGTGTTATGTTCAAAGGTGACACGATTGTTGCCAATATAAGATAATACTCCCTTGTCGCCTGTCTTTTTTTTTTTTTCATAGACAAATGAATGCTATGATACAAAGGAGAAAACGAGTGTCGCAAGTAAGAAAAACTAGTTCCAGCAGCGAAACATACCTATGTTCAATCCAAGGAGATGCATGCGGGAGATGGATACTTAGGGGAATGTTCCCTCCTGGGTATAGGGTGTCAAATTGCAAAGGACATAAACAAGGCCAAACTTGGTTGAGGATGAAAAAACTGCTGAGGCAAATGGTTTATAATGCAAAGTGAGAACCGTCTAAAGGCTCAATACTGCAAGCAAGGGCATGAGATGCAATTGCAACTTAACGCTAAAACATGTCTTTTTTTATGAATTTTAGTCTACTTGGTGTGAAAAAGGGATAAACTTGTGCCAAATAGATGTCCTTTCAAATCCAATTTACGAGTGTGAAAGAGACAAGTTCACTTGGAAATATATTTTCTTTTTGAAGACGAGTTGGAAAAGAGATTAAATTAAACTCAGTTGGGAGTCCTCGGGGTATAAGGTTGCATGTTTATGAGTGGGAAATGAGGCTCAACATAAATTCATGTATTAGCTATAAGGGACTCTCGGTGCTAAGGAAAACATCTCGGGATGGGGACCAAATGAAGCAGAGGATCTAACTAGGGCACCCATGTTTGGTATGTCTCTACCATTTGATAACGACACTACTTATAGTAGATGGAAGGTTCTATGTCACAACAAATGGGTTTGTACGTAAGGCATAAAAAGTGACAGTTATAGAACAATGCAAAAATGCATGATGGAATGGATAACTATCATATATGCTAGGTAGTGAAAATACCTTCCCATGGTGACTAGAGACCAACATAACGTTGAAATCCGCAAGAATCCCTGGTAAAAACTACAAAATCCAACTCAATCCACCCTTGTATTAGTCCATAAGGTGAAAAATGGCTTAAAAGTATAGAAAGTGGGTAAAAATTGTTTATAAATAGTAACAAAACCAAAAATTACTATACCATTTTGATTTTTTACCCAAATAGTGCAAATTGAACCAAAATACCTTCAATATTCAAACGACGATTGTGGGAGTGTCAGGAAACGAAATCAGAAACTGTCTAGACCAGGTAAATCTTCTTCTCTTCATCTTCATTTTCAGTGGATTAAATTTTAAAATTAAGTTCCAAATTTTTAGTAATTGAGGGTGTAAAATGTGAAATTCAGTGTACATGGGTTGTCTCCTCTCGAGTCCAGTATATGATGAGCTATATGCACCTGTGCAAACTGGAGGGCGCATATAACCATCCCTATACGTGACTATAAGTGAATCAGCTCGCGTACAGGCACATAATCAATGAATTTTAAGGATGCTAACTCAAATTTTGGTTTTCCTTTGGCAGGATGGTTCTTGAATGGAGAGACAGAGAGCACGAGGAGATCTATGTTGCCGTGGATCACAATCCGGTAGCCCAAATGGCCTTAATGAGACGTGGCTTATATAAATTTTGGTCACTCAAAGGAATGAGGGTCCAAGTGAGGTTGCTTGAGATGATTGTGGGTTATTGGGACCCTGAGAGAGAAATCTTCATCCTCGATGGGAAACCATTAAGGATTGAAGTAGAGGATATCTACTTTTTGACTAGATTGTCATGCGACAAAGAGGTTGTAAACCAGAAATCATGGGGAGCAGGGACCAGAATGAAAATATAGGAGTACATTGATGCCCACTGTGTAGGAGGGACTCCTAAGGTAGGGAGTCAACTCCCTATCTGGATGATAAACAATCTCAGCCTGAAGATTGTTGTGCTTGTGTTGACCAGGATCACAGGTTTGGCCTCGTTGCACCAGGCATCGAGGCCGCTCATGTTCTATGAAGTGCAGTATATGATACCCACAATATATGACTGGTGTACCTCACTACTGGAAAATATGAAGAGCCAATTTCTAGAGTGCAAACATGGGAGTAAGAGGAATTTTGAGTTTGCCTCTATCTTATACAGTTTCTTCTTCAAGCGGGTCCCAGGTTTGGGACCTAGAGTCGAGATTCTTCCTAGAGGACCTTGCGATCCATCCATGGCACGATGGACTGAGGTAATGAGGTGACATGGGGGAGGTAGGGTGCCCACACCCTACAACGAGGATTTATTCTATTGGTGGTAGCGACAGGTCATTTCCCTATATGACTATCCCTATGTAGGAATAGACTTCCGAGGAGATCCATAAATGCCACTCCCACCAGGGAATGCCTATGACAACATAGGTATGTCCAAAAATTTTAAATATTTCATTTTTTTTTGTACTTTTGTATAATAGAACAAAAATATTTTTGGATGGTGCTTAAGTACTAACTAGACACTTGTGTAACGCAGATGTGGGTTTGTGATAGATGGAAGGGTTTCCTTGACATTGACAGAGGAATCAAGGAGATGAGGTGGCAGGAGGAGAAGTCGAGAGAGTCCTACAAAACGTGCAGGGAAACCTATCTCATTTGACTCAGAGGATTCCCATGGTTCAGGTAGAGGATCTACCTGAATCCATGCAGCGACATCTGGTTGGTGTGCCCTGAGCTTGGGTACGACTCTTTTGACGTCTCGCAAATGTCGAAGTTTGTTACCATGACACACATTTGGTGCCACAGGCATAGATGTCGTGGATATTGTAGTACCGGATGTATATGTGTATTGAGGGTATTATCCCCAATTTTATACTATAAACACCATATTTTTTGAAATATATAAAAAGGGATCTTCGGCTTTACTTATATTTTACAATGTGTACATTGATGATATGGTTTTATTTGCTTTAGTTATGTGATAAATTCCAATATAAAACATAATTAGCATAAGCATCGGATACATGATTAGAACTCCTAGGAATGTGATAATATGTAATAAAATCAAACTGCAGTTCTAAAAGACGTACCTATAGGAATCGTCGGAGTAAAGTAGGATCACACACACGGTAACTGTCGTTAAACTGACATACTACTAACTGGGAATCTAGGCGAACCTCTAAAGAGTGAATACAATGTGAGATAGCATCGCAGAAAAGTTCTATAATGACGTTATATTTGGCCACATTCTTCATGGATGGCCCTCGGCATATGCCACCCGAAGCAGCGGAACATGCCTATGCTCAATCCAAGGAGATGCATGCGGGAGATGGATACTCAGGGGAATGTTCCCTCCTGGGTATAGGGTGTCAAATTGCGAAGGACATAAACAAGGCCAGACTTGGTTGAGGATGAAAAAACTGCTGAGGCAAATGGTTTATAACGCAAAGCGAGAACCATCTAAAGGCTCAATACTGCAAGAAAGGGCATGAGATGCAATTGCAACTTAATGCTAAAACATGTCTTTTTCTATGACTTTTAGTCTACTTGGTGTGAAAAAGGGATAAACTTGTGCCAAATAGACGTCCTTTCAAATCTAATTTACTAGTGTGAAAGAGACAAGTTCACTTGGAAATATTTTTTCTTTTTGAAGACGAGTTGGAAAAGAGACTAAATTAAACTCATTTGGGAGTCCTCGGGGTATAAGGATGCATGTTTATGAGTGGGAAATGAGGCTCAACATAAATTCATGTATTAGCTATAAGGGACTCCTGGTGCTAAGGAAAACATCTTGGGATGGGGACCAAATGAAGCAGAGGATCTAACTAGGGCACCCATGTTTGGTAGGTCTCTACCATTTGATAACGACACTACTTATAGTAGATGGAAGGTTCTATGTCACAACAAATGGGTTTGTACATAAGGCATAAAAAGTGGCAGTTATAGGACAATGCAAAAATGCATGATGGAATGGATAACTATCCTATATGCTAGGTAGTGAAAATACCTTCCATCCTCTAGATATCCTCTACTTCAATCCTCAATGGTCCTTAAGTACTAACTAGACACTTATGTAACGCAGATGTGGGTCTGTGATATATGGAAGGGTTTCCTTGACATTGATGGAGGAATTGAGGAGATGAGGTGGCGGGAGGAGAAGTCGAGAGAGTCCTACAAAACGTGCAGGGAAACCTATCTCATTTGACTCAGAGGATTCCCATGGTTCAGGTAGAGGATCTACCTAAAGCCATGCAGCGACATGTGGTTGGTGTGCCCTGAGCTTGGGTACGACTCTTTTGACGTCTCGCAAACGTCGAAGTTTGTTACCATGACACACATCTGGTGCCACAGGCATAGATGTCGTGGATATTGTAGTACTGGATGTATATGTGTATTGACGGTATTAGCCCCAATTTTATACTATAAACACCATATTTTTTGAAATATATAAAAAGGGATCTTCGTCTTTACTTATATTTTACAATTTGTACATTGATTATATGGTTTTATTTTCTTTAGTTATGTGATAAATTCCAATATAAAACATAATCAGCATAAGCATCAGATACATGATTAGAACTCCTAGGAATGTGATAATATGTAATAAAATCAATCTGTCATTCTAAAATACATACCTGTAGGAATCGTCAGAGTAAAGTAGGATCACATAGATAGTAACTGTCATTAAACTGACATACTACTAACTGGGAATCCAAGCGAACCTCTAAAGAGCGAATACAATGTGAGATAGCATCGCAAAAAAGTTCTATAATGACGTTATATTTGGCCACATTCTTCATGGATGGCCCTAGGCATATGCCACCCGAAGACACCAGTATACCCTCGGGTGAGTAAACCACCCAAGCGATGGAAGCCAAGTTCCATGTATGATGACTGGTTCTGTCTGTGAATCCTAGGTAGACCGAAGACTCCGTTGACATCTTCCAACCAAGGGAAAACTCGATAAGCAAGATGAAGACAAAAAGAAAGGGAAAAGATATATACATTAAATTACAATAGTATACAAAGAGTTGCACCCAAGCTTTGGGATCAATCTTAATATATTTTCAAGTAGAGCCCATTCCTAGGCTCGACCAACATATTCCCTTCATAATATTCTAACTCATAGAATCCTTTTTCTAAGACATGTCACACGATATAAGGACCATGCCACATGGGCTTAAAATTTCCTGCCCCCAGTGGTTCTTTTGCTTGATCATACAAGAGGACCAAGCCACCCTCAGCGTACAACCGAGGACGGACAAAATTATCATACTAGACCTTGACATGTCTTTTGTTCACCTCGATAGTCATAAAGGCATCTCGACGCTGCTCGTCAAGACTCTCTAGGTGTACAAGGTATCACTTGAGATCGAAAGTGTTAGGTAGGATCGCAACTGCCAACTTAAGAGAAGGGATTTTGCATTTAGTAGGTAAAATTGAATCCACACCGTGTACTAACTAGAAAGGGGAAAATCTGGTGGCAGTCTTGACCGAGGTTCCATATGCCCAGAGTGCAGGATATAGCATAATGTGTCAGTCAGACTTATTATGGATGACAGTTTTTTTTCAAAATGGTCTTGAGAGACTTGTTGATGGCCTCTACTTGTCCATTTTACTAGGGGTAATCAGGAGAAGAGTGACCATGTCTAAATCCCAACTTAGATGCTATCTCTTCCATCATTTCGTTCTGAAAGTGACTGCCATGATCAGTGACAATCTTACTCAAGATATCGAACTGGATGATAATTTGATTGAATACAAAGAAGGATGCAGTCGTCCCATCGGATTTCACTATAGGTATGGCCTTGGACCACTTAGTAAAGTAGTCGATGACTACGATAATGTGTTTATGCCCCCCAGACGAAGTATAGTTACAATCTATGAATTCCACCCCCCACTTGGTGAAGGGACTGATGGTAATGACTGGGTGAAGAAGGGATGGATGCGAGGGCATTTTTAGAGTCAAAACCTGGCAGGGGTGACACTTCTTAACCACTTCAATACAATCTTTAAAGATAATAGGCAAAAAATAACCGGCTCGCAAATGTTTTTGGGTTGTCGCAAGCCCGGATAGGTGACCACCACAAGCCCCACTATGGAAATTGTTTAGGACTGACTCGGTTTCTTCGTGAGTTAAACAATGATGCAAGATATTGTGTATTCCTCGACGATACAAAGTGTCACCAACAATAGTATATTTCTTAGCTTGGTATATTATACGTCGTCGGTCATCTCGTGAGAGATGCTGAGGGAACTTCAATGTTTGAAGGTAATGAACAATGTCTCTGTACCAGGGATCGGACAAAGAGACAATGAAAATGTGTTCGTCCACAAACAAATAACATGGATAATGTCCTCATATAATCATGGAAATTCGGATATTAACTCCGCGAAGACTAGTGATTTCTTGGATTTTGCAGAAGTGAAATCGAGATCAAATTCTTATAAAATGACAATCCATTTATTATATTTTCCCCCAATGATACACCTGGTAAGTACATATTGAAATGGATTTACATAGACAACCACAGTAGTCTTGCAAATCAATATATAATGATGCAAATGTTGGACTGCGTGAATGGAAACCAATGATAGATTTTCAACGTGAGAGTAATTAAGCTCATGACCGACTAAATTTCGACTAATATAGTAGATGGCATGCTTGCAGAGCTCATCATCCTTCTGAACCAAAACCATATCAATCATCTCCTTAGACGCGGCGATATAAAGCAAGTAATCCCTACTGTAGTCATGAGACTTCAGCAGAGGCACTAATACCAAGGCTTTCTTCAAAGCATTGAAAGACTCTTGGGCTCTCTCATCCCAGATAAAAGGGGTGTCCTTCTTCAAAATATGGATGAAACCCTTAGTGATATTGGCATAATATACTATAAACCGACGAAGAAATTTATCTTTCCCTTGCAAACCTTGAATTTTTATAATCATGCGTGGGGGAGGAAATCAGAGTATTGCATCAACCTTTAACAGATCTACCTTGATCCCAGTCTCAGAAACTAGAAATTCCAAAAGACGACCAGACCTAACACAAAAGATGCACTTGTGAGGGTTCAACTGGATTCTATAGTAGCGACATCTTTCAAAAACAAGTCGATGGTGTGTAGCGTGATCCGCTCTCTTATGAGAGTGAGCAACAAGATCATCAAGGTAAGCTTCGACTATGTGCTTAAGATCATGAAAAGTGAAATTCATGTCACGCTGGAAGGTTGCTCTGGTATTTTTAAGGCCGAAAGGCATTTTCCAGTATGAGAAATTACCCCAAGGACAAATAAATGTCGTCTTGTGTTGATCCTCAGGTTTGATTTGAATTTGGTTATACCATAAAAATCTTTCCATAAAATAAAATACTTTGCTTTCCCCACACTCGTCGAGAATCTGATCGATGAAAGGTGTGGGGAAGTTATCTTTAGGAAAGGCCTTGTTCGGGTCATGAAATTCTGTACATACATAGATAGTTCCTTGCTTCTTATTCACAATAATGGGATTGGATACCCATTCGGTCAAGGGAACCGAGTAGATGAAGCCAACATTGAGTAGCTTCTCCACCTCTGCCTTAATAGCAAGGGCCTTCCAGGGATTTACAACTTTGAGACATTGTCGAACATGTTTAGCATCCGGATAATTTCTGATATCATGCTCGACAATACGAGGTTTGATTATTGAAATCTCTTCATATGACCAAGTGAATACATCTCCAAATTCCTTGAAGATTTCGGTATAGATCAGGATTTCCTCTGGCGAACAATCTGCACCAATATTTATGTTTTCAATCTTTCCAGGGGTATGAGAGATATCGATCGTGATGGTAGGATAAATACTCGCCATGTTTCCTTTGGCATAAATGTCATGCATATCAAGTGGAACTATGGCGTGACCAACTATCTCACTCAAAGTAGATCAAAAATCATCTTGTTCGATTCTTTCAAGATCTGGGAGAAAATAAGAGCGATGATGCATATAATCACAAGGTTTGTCGGAACCATTCATGGATTCGATGATAGATTCATCCGAGGGAAAATTATGATCGAGGAAATCATGCAAACAAGACAACAAAGTGGCCCACACAGGCCTAAGAACGAGATCCTCCTCGTCTGTCAGTAAGGTAACAGGATTAGGATTGACGGAAGAGTCAAGAACAACTTGATATGCAATCTCCGTTGTGGATAGTGGCATGGCCATTCCAGCATGCAACGGACCTTCACAAGACGAAGTCAAGGAAGGTAGGGTCCACATATCACTAAAATAGGAAGTGCGGAAAGGAATGGACCTCCTTGTCGAAATGAGCCTACTGGACATGGCGTAAATGTGGTGAATCAGTGTTGTGAAGTCGAAAGTACCCATAAGGGAAGAATACATTCTGACACCAATATTCTCAGTTGTCAACTGAGAATTGTCGATCATAGGGATCGACTGTCCAACAGATGCATTAGCACTAGCATATGAAAAGGATCATTGGTCGATCATCACGATCTTCCCTTCATGAGGAAAACAAATATTATAGAAGATGGACTATACGACGATGACCATAGAATAGGTCCAATTGAATCCTAGTAACAAGTTATAATCAAGAGGTGCATCAACTACCTCGACCTCCACCTCTATCGTCTTCCCACCTAACTGGACCGGAAAGGAAGGAAGAATATTATGAGGGTCGAAGGAATGACCATCAAAAGAAGTCAACATGTTCAATGACTTGGAAAGAGTCGGAGAACCGAGAGCCTTCCAACAAATCATGGAGATCGCACATGTAGCAATGCCTTCATCAATAACCACACGTTTGATGGTATACTTCGAGTACTCCACGTGGATTTGGAAAGCCACATGGTAAGGTAATCTAGGCTTCACATCTGTGACATCAAACTTGATAACTTTTGAGCCACTATGTTCTAGAGCTCTTAAAGTAGATAGTATGACATTCCTTTGTGAAGGACACGTCTAGAGTACCTCCAAAGCCAACATCGCACAAGGGGTTTGACCGAGTTCCTCAACAATAGAGTAGTTATGGGCGGCTTTAGAATTTGGATTGTGGGTAGAGGGCTTGAGTACTCCTTTCGAAATATGAGGCGATGGCTCTAGTTTTTCAATATGTAAATTTGTCTCCAGAGGAGGAGGAGGAGATTCTAGACCAAGAATATCTTGTGAAGAGATATAATCTCGAGATCAAGTGGCTACATTAATTTTCGCATCGACCATATCATTGCACAAACAGTCCTCGTCTTACAACGAAGGGTTTTGACTCCCACCAGCCGCATTTCCGGTGTTTGAGGAGCTCAAGGCCATCTGTTGGTTATGTGGAAATGGAATCGTCAACATGGTGGGTTGTAGAGATAATAGCCTCGCAACTTCTGCAAGTTTGGGGCATAAGTGGGTAAGGTGATCATCTGTGAAAAGCTTACAGGGAAACTTCACCTTATGTCTTTCTCATTTTCCCTCTCCAACATTATTATTCGTATTCTCATTATTACTATTGTCCTTGGGTTTATTACCACTTTTCCCACCCTTACGATTATTACATCCTTTCTTCTTATTCCCACCTGGTTTTTGGTTACCACTTGGGTTTACCAATGATTGCACGGAATGTACATCCACCGACTGAGTGGGTTTGGAAGACATAGACGAAGTTGGCCCTCCTGCAGACTAGTTTAGAGACAACTCTTTCAAATGGTTTGTCATCGAGTCTGTTGACTTTACATTGGCGGTACCTACAATACCATCGGCATGAGTTCCGAGATTTTTTCTAGGGTCTTAAGTTGACCATGGTTCATCTGGAAGAATGTGATATAACATCCCAGACTAAGAATATATGATATCTAACTGTTGGTCTTTAAAGATTGCTTCTTCCTTAGTGGTAACCCCATCTATTTCCACATCCTTCGAGATAGGAGGGTGAAAATACTTAAGGAACCATTCTAAAATAAAGATCGGGAGTATAGGAGTCTTAATCAACCTCTTCCATATACACCACTCTTGGATATGATCCGAGATATGAGTGGTGACGTCCTGGAATAAAGTCGACAAAAGTTCTAGGCTAAGATCGTAATGGATGGGCAATTGGAAGTGGTTAAGGAAGATCAACACCAGCTGAATAAAGGTCCCATATACCCCCCTAGGTAGCTCAATATACCATTTCACAACAACTCTGATGAGGGTGCATTGAAATAATATTAATCGAATAGAATTTCCATTAAGGGAATTCAATGAGAACCAAAGGTGAAAGGTAGTGAAGTGATCACCAGGATCCTCTCCATTATTACCTTTGAACTTTGGGATGTTCGAAGGAAGCTTGGTGTTGACGGGGGGCCATGGAGGATCATGACTCATAGGTTCATTCATTAACTTAGACAAGTCTGGAAGATTAAGCGTGGCCATAAAAGGGAGACAGGGTTGTTGCATCTGTCCCCAAGCTCCTGCAAAAGATTGTGCTTGAGGAATTGAAACCCATCTAGGGTTATAGTAAGTCCCATATCCCTTTCTGGGATTATAAGTCCCTCCTCCAGACTAATTCATAAAAGGTCGGTTGGGCATCATTCCAGCACGAATGTTTTATTGGGGGTTATAAGAATTGCCCCTAGCTGGATTGGATCCGGATTGGGGGTTTCCCAAAGCATGAAACTGACCTCCTCTGAGTGGGCATCCAGAGGATAGAGGTGTTTTCTTCATGCCAAACGTATTGGTCGGAATCGACACCGAGGAGGTAGGGGTATAGGAAGGAACTTGAGAAGAATATTGTCCTCCAGGTTGGTTGTTCCACCCAGAAATAAGAGGATTATACCCAAGGTTAAAAGAAGGAGTCCCTCCTATATTAGGAGTCATTTGAGGGATCTGAGAACCACCAAATGAAAAAGGAGTATGATGAGGTGTAGTTCCCCCAAGCCCAATGCTAGCAGTAGGACCAACAACTGGGATGGCATTCGAAAACTGCGAAGTAAATTTCGACATACCATAGGAAAAAGGACTAGAAGACATAGGGATGGACTAAACATTATAGCCCGATGAGTGACCAAGACACCCAAAAGGGTTCGAGGCAAGAGATTGAGCATTCACTATAGGTCGAGCCATAGTAATGATAGGTGTCTTTGGTGCTACAACCATTGTGGTTGCAGGAGTTGAAGGGGTTCCATTAACTATAGTGGGTGTGGGAATCGAAGGGCTCCCAGTGTTCTGAAGACTAGGTTCAGTAGTCATCCTTGTAGAATCACAAGTCTGAACAATGGATGTGTGTGTACCAAGCCTAATAACTCTACGCTTTTTAGAAGGAAAAGACTTGAAATATGGTGGTAACTGTAACAAGCGATGAGACAGGCAAGGATATTTTTCTGACTCCACGATGACTTAAGACTCTAAAGATAAAAAAAATATCCTAAGTCCAACTAGTGATCAAAGAGCACACCAAAAGTCAAACAGACAATATGCATACAAACAGGGTAAAGTGGTTGAGTGGCCTCCCTCCTTAAAGAAGGTATGTCTCACCCAAGAGGGGCCTAAGACTCCTTGCTAAAGATCAGAGGTATTAGAATCAGTTATAAGGGCCCTTGTGGGCTTAACAACTAGGTGGTCAGATCCCCCCAGAGAGGTAATCCTCCATAAAGGTTGTGTGTTGTCTGACCCTTATCTGACCTATTGTACCTACATAATAACCCATGTAAGTAACTTATGTGGCATCTAAGTCAATCAACTAAGCAACCAATTTATAACCGATGCACAAGCGAGCAGTCATAAGTTGGATCCACCGTATGGGCAGGGTAGAAAATCCCAAAACCTTGAAAGTACTACCTCACATAGAGGTAAAGGCACTAGCAATATCCATAGATATGAATAGATCCCCAAAAATATCTCTGACGCTAAGAAGGTATCGGGGGGATATCCCTTCAACCAACCTCGCACGACCTTGTGATTAACTCCAGTATGAGCGGAGCCTCCTGATATTACCAATTATACATTGGATTTCTCCACTTCTTTTCAAATACACATATGTTGATTTAATTGCCTTGGAGAAGTTTACTCACAAAATCCTATTCCAAGACACTAAATCCTAAGCTAGTTTGTGCACCCTAGAAAATAAAATCGTGACTAATCAATTTTAAATTATAGCATTAATTTTAGTGGTCATGATTACTCAAAAAGGTATGGTAGTGAAACTCATGATGTTATGACTCTGCAAGAAAAGTAAATATGAATATAATGCAAAGTCCTAACTTTAACTTTCAATGAATGATATGCTTCTGAAAACAATTGCAATTTTCAATTTCAACTTTGCAATTCTGAAATAAAAATGCAACCTTTCACTAAATGCACTAAGAGAATGACACGGACTCAAAAGACCAAAATGCCAAGCAATGCAAAATGCCTATTTTTTTGTTTATTTTCAATATAATAGAACGAAAATGCATGGACTGAAAAGAAACTTGAAATATAAATTCTATTGTGTATGGAAAGAGATAACTCAAGTAGAATACCAAGGAGCAGAACACCCAGACCAATGTACAAGGACAATCAAAATGAAAAGGTGATGAGAAAGACTCCGCCCAAAAATTCAAATCCGGATAGGTTTCCTATCATCCCAGAGACACTCAACAGGCACTATAAAGACCTAAGAAGACTCAACAAACATCAAATCCCACCCAACAATCACCAAGCCCAACAAACAAGCAAGGAAAAATGATGTACGTGACTGTTTAGGAAAACAAAGCATATGTACGCAACTTGTAGAGAGACATCTTGCGTATATACGCGACTGTCAGGCCAAAACGTGCATATATGTTTCAAAAAACAATGCTAGGCAAGGGAGAAGGATGAAAAATTAGACCCAGAGTTAACAGAATCTGTCAAGCAATGATACAAAAAGAAACAAAAAGGAACGAGAGCAATGTAAGAATAAAAAGTACTCCAAACCCTTAGAAATAAGATCAATCCCCATTATGGTCGCCAATTTTGTTACGAGGTGAAAACTCTCTATGGCTAGGTTAAACCATAATAGACGAAAATGATTGCAAAAATCAACTCTATCCCAAAAACATGCTATATAACCCAATATGAAAGCGAGATAAGAAAGAGGCCTACCTTGTTCAGATGTTCGATGAAGTCCACCATTGAGCACTTTGACCCAAAGCTTTATACCTGCAACTAGTTCTCAACAAACAAGCAAAGCAAGCATATGGTGATAATATAAAGAGTTAGCACATTTGATAGCATAATCCATTAATATACATAACAAATACGCCCATGGATAATAACTCAAATATTTTCAATATATCAATTGGACGGGAAAGGAGTATATCTATTAATAAATGATCAACCGAAGTGAAAATATTACAGACTTCTGTGTCAGCATAGTTCTGAATCGAGAAACTAAGCTCCTTCCAGTTGGGCCTCCACCACTTCAATCCTCCACCAAAGGCAATCTCATAGAAGAGAGACAATGAGGTTCTCAATCAATAAGGGAAGATCTTGGGGGATGAACACTATGTTTAGACTTAAAGGACAAAGGGATGTAGACTCAATATGAAGTAAATAATTTATTGAGAGTAACTTTTCTCTTAAACTTGAATTATTTCTCCTCTTTTCCATAGCTCGTAATTTTCCCATTTATACCCTTCAAATGGAAATGAAGGGTCGAGTCAGAACATTTCCAGTATATGTAAGGCCAAGGATTGGATATTTCCTGTTGTTACATGGAAACCCGACATTAATTTTTATTTTTTGGCACAAATCCCAATGTACGTGGGATGTAGTGGAGCAGCCTGTGTATATGCATGTTGTATAGTAGGCAAGGTGCGTACATGTGTAAAAAGTTTTATTTTTAGCTCTGAATTTTACAAATAGGGATGATAAGTCTGCATGGGGGAATGGAAAAAGACCTTTTATGCAAGATTGCATAGGGTAAGGCAAATCTTACTGTAACAATTGATACTAAATTAAAACTAATTTAATTTCTTTTTTAAATATTCATCCAACTTTCAATATATAAAAAAAATGATTAAAGATTAATTAAGAAACGAACAAGTAGAAAAAGATAAGAGCATCATACAACTAAACCAAATAAAGAGGCACAGAATTAACAATATTAGAAAATTAAGAATAGGCAGGAGTAGTCATTGAAATAAATTGTTAATTCCATTCATGTAGTTCTATAGAGAGAAAATTAATATTTATAAATATTGAAATTGATAAGTATTTATTAAAAGATGAAGAGGGGGGGGGCTTATTAGAGAAAAAGTATATGATACTAAATTAAAACTAATTTAATTTCTTTTTTAAATATTCATCCAACTTTCAATATATAAAAAAAATGATTAAAGATTAATTAAGAAACGAACAAGTAGAAAAAGATAAGAGCATCATACAACTAAACCAAATAAAGAGG
>ML831323.1:36063-54669 GCA_009831015.1 Picea engelmannii
ATATATATATATATATATATATATCATGTATTGAAAGGTAGTAGCATAAACAAGAGACAAAAATAACACAAGATATTATCCACAGAAAACCCAAATGGGGGAAAAACCCAACAACATTTCTTAAATAGATTATGTTCACAAAGCAAGTCCAAACATATACACCCTAGCACAAAGGCTAGCTCAACTAAAAATACCACCACAGTTGCAGCATCAACACCATACCAAGGTAGCACACCTCCTCAAGGAGTAGTGCACAAGAGAGAGATACAAAAATACTGAACACGAAGAAACTGAGTCATTGCAGCATTTGGGCGTCACCTTGTCCAAACTTGCTCCTTGCTCTATGTATCTTAGAGAGTGTGAGTGAGTGAACAAATGAGCCAAGACCTCCTCTATTTATAGTCTTTCGGATGACTAAACTAGGCTGATTTCTTCTCTCGAAAGTTGTCATTTCATTATTCTAATTCTTTTGGGCTGAATTCCCTTATGGGGTGATTCAACATCTGCCCAATGGATCTCGTGCTTCTGGAATCTTCTCTGCATAAAAGAAAGGTCATCTAGGAGGGAAATATCCTCTCTCTACTACCAAAACATCAACACTCCCTCTTAGCTGGGGAGGCATATTTCACAATGTCTTCATCTAGTCGTCCACTGACTACTTTGTAATCAACTAGTAGCACACAATTGCCACAATGCCATCGGTTGCTTGAATCATCTGTCACAGACTCTGGAATCAAGTAGCACTAAACTACTCTCCAGAGACACAATGTCTCTCTCCTGAAATCAAATGATAGCTACACAAGCTACCACCATGCAATACAACAGTCTCTATTATTATGCAACAATCAGCTAGTGGCACACAACTAGTACAATAATCCCTCAGCCATAATCATTGTCTGGTACCTCCATGAAAATGCAACAATAAGCTAGCAGCACACAACTACTACAATATTCCCTCAGCCATAGTCATGATCTATATGACTATGCAACAATCAGCTAGTAGCACACCGCTACTACAATGCCATCAGCCATAGTCATACCTATGATTATGTAGAAATCAGCTAGTAACACACAGTTACTACAATATTCCATCAACCATAATCATAGTTGATGTCTCTATAACTATGCAAAAATCATCTAGTAGCACACAACTACTACAATATGCCATCATTCATAGTTATAGTCTCATCTAGTAGCACGAATCTACTCCCATAGTCCTCATGACTATGCATGTGATGTTTCTTCTCTCATTAAGCTCGATAGTGCATTACCCCCTCAGTCGCAAGACTAATCGAGGGAACCCTTGGCTAGAGGGGTTATCCAGCATGAGAAGAAACAAAACACCTCTCTCTCAACAAGAGTGGACATTATTCATCACACCAAGCTTGTCTTTGGAGCACCTCAAGTCTTTCCGCTCCTAGTCAAATCAACATGACTAATAGGATAAATATTGCACCTGGGCCATTCACCATTAGCCAAATAAGCATGGCTAATAATGTGAGTAAATGTATCATTATCCCTTGGTCAAATCAGCATGACCAATCTGGGAGAATGTCTGCTTGATGCTACTCATATGTGGATGTGTACTGGAACTTCATAGCTCCCTTTTGCATCATGTCTCAAATGAAGTCCTGTAAGAAACATTTGAAGCCATGCTCCTTCATGGATTACAATACTGGATATTATATAGTCTACCTCCATTGTACTAAGTGCCACTAGTGTATTCTCACTACTTGACCATGAGATCACCCTGATCCCAAAATGGAACAACATCCAAAAGTACTCTTCTGATCCACTGCATTCCCTGCCCAGTCAGAGTCTACATATCCCTCCATCTTAACATATCCATCTGAAGCATATCTCAATCCATTTTACTTGTATCACATAGGTATCTCAATATATGTTTTGTTTTCAACCAATGTACATGTCTAGGTTCAACCATGTACTTGAATTAGGGATTTCACTGCAAGACATATGCTCGTTATGGTGTTAACCATGTACATAAAGGATCCAATCAATTATCTGTACATTGTGGAATCTTCCAAATCCGAGGATGAATCACTTGGTAGCTTCATATTTATTGTCATGGGTGTGGCCATGGACTTGTAGTCCATCATCCCAAATCTCTGTAGGATCTCAACAGTATATTTTCCTTGGCTAAGGAAAATCTCATCTGATCTATGCTACTCCTCCAATCCCAAGAAGTAATGCATCAGACCTAGATCCTTCATCTCAAACTTTGAAGCAAGCTCCCACTAAATATTGACTCCCTCTGAGTATATATAATCTCCAGATTCATTTTCTCCCTCTACATGTCTTGACCTCTTATGAAGTATGATCTCCTATGAACTATCCTAGGGAGGATGCTCCTCTCTACTGGATCCTGAGGGTTGACTCCCTCTGAACTCTAGCTCCTTTATTACATGGATGTGTACAACTCTTATGTCTGGATAGTCTACTCCATGTCTTAGTTAGGGACCATATAAAATTTTTCCTCCTGCAACTAAAATTATATCTCCCTGTCATAGGTATTACCTGTGACCTTCCCAAAACAAGAAACAAGAAAAACAACATCTCCATGGTATCCTCCATGGAATTTACAAGATAACCTGCTTGGAACAAGGTCAACAACCAAGAACATCTCTTAGACAAGATCAAGTTATCTTTTAAACAAGTGCATTATTAATATGACCATTTACCTTCCCCGGATGGGGTGCTAGTGCGTGACAGATGTCACCAGGAGGGAGAGCGAAGCGGCCAGCATGGTGGTGGCCATGTGACAGGAGCATGGCATACCATCCTGTCACCCTCATGCATTTAATCCTTGCTCGTGTAGGCTTAGGCACCATTACTCTCAATGCGCCTGGCCTCAACTCATTGTCTTTTCGATGGCACAGAGCCATGAATTCAAATTTACTTTGCTCGTGTGCCTTTTCCTCCTTTAGTAGCCTCGACACCATGCCTCCGGCCAGATGCATTTACATAAGTTCCCTTCCAACTTTGAGAACCCCTTCAAGCTGCATCACTTCCACCAACACCTTCATTACCTATTCTTCCTCCCTACGCTTGCATTTCCCCTCAGTGCCACTAGAATGCCAAGGAAAAGGGGAAAACCAAAGCGCAGCTCGACCTGGCATCCAAGCCAACCGCGAGTGGTTCTCAGACCCCCGTTTACACCATCCCTTAAATCATCATCGGCTTCATCTTCCTTGCACTCTTCTTAGTCACAGTCTTGACAAAGTCCCTTTGACCTCCCCGTTCCTCTCCTCTCCCTCCGCAAGCCAGATGGAATGGATTTCCCTCTCTGAAAATTCCTTGGGCTTTAACCTGGGGCCTTCTTTCGACTTCGCCTCCTCCTTATTTCATTTCCTGCAGCCCCACCCAAATCACCGGCGAGCGCACCAGTCCAGTAAGATAACCCCTCTAGTCGGCCTCACCTGGGAGCACCACCAAATCTTCTAGGACCACAACCAAGGCCTTATTCCTTCTTAGACTCAGTACCAGACTCACAATTGTAGGATAGCCTTGCTATCCTATAAGGTGTAGTATTTGAACTGCGACAAGGCCTGGACGACCTCTAGTTTCGAGTGGAAATCATGGACGAAAAGGCCTCAGAGCTCTTGGAAATTCTCTCCACTATGTAGGGGGATTTCCAATTGACACCAAGAGTAGGCGAAGCCATAGGGGGAGGAAATAGAGATGACTCAAGGGATGGAGGAGCAGATGCTACAGGGGTTGGCAACGAAGATGATTAGGGCATTGCCATGCACGTGCCCATGGAAGACGGAGGGACACTTGTCAAAGAGGAGGGGCTTGGAGACGATGTATGAGGCCATGGAGGAGGGGGGTACATGGGTCAAAGAAAAAAGGGTGGGAGGCAACATTGACACGAGTGTTGCTATGCACGAGCACATGGAGATGGAAGGGACAAGCGTCGAAGAGGAAGCTGTGGACCCAACAGCCTTCGCCACCTCCCAGTTTGCGTGGCCTTGCTACAAGCCAACCGCATGATCGACACAAGTTTCTTTATGTTAGCCTAGCCAAGTGTTTGATTTTCTTTGGCCTCATGGAGCCCATGACCATGTTTGATATGTTTTTTTGTGGAGACTATAGTTTTTATGTTTAAGTTTTTTCATTATCAGACTGGCAGCTTAAGACAATTAGCTTTACTTTGACCGACTGGTTGAACTGGTTTCCCTTCAGGGTAGTTTAGTTACTACAGTCCAGAACTCTTGATGATATTGTAACTCTGGTTTTTTGAAGGATTTTTATACAACTCTTACTTACAAAAAAAATATGATCATTTACCTAATAGTAGTTTTACCAACAATAATCAAGTCTTTACTAAACTAGTAATAGCAATAGCAATAATAGAATTCTAAAGACTTATATTCTAGTTACAACACTTACTTCAATTGCAGCAATATAAAGAAACATCAAACCCGGTATGCAAAACTGGAGTTTATTTGATTTTGTCCCACTTGGGTTGTATTCTATAGTTTCCATGGTCTTATGCTTGAAAGCACTACTGGATAAAGGACATACTTTTCATCCTACTCTTCATTATATGATACATGTGCATGGTGCTTCTTCTTTCCATTTTCATTTTTAAGAGGACATTTTGTAGCATAATGGCCCATCTCCTTGCAATTATAGCATATGATATTTGATGCATCCTTCATGTGGTATGGTTTCTTAGGATTATTCGGGCTACCTTCTTCCCTTTACTTTCTCTTCTTCACTTGGGCAGTAAGTGCTTCATTTTCATCATCATTAGTCTTATGTGATTTGGATATGAACCTGGATTCCTCTTGGGTGCAGTCTACCCATAACTTGTTGAACTTGGAAATTTGCTTCTGGCAAAAATACCTTGAAAAAATGGATCCCAAGAGGATGGAAATACATTGAGTTTATTAGTCATGAGCTCATCGTATTCTAATAGATATCCAATGGCTTCTAACCAGTCCTTGATCTGTGAGATCCTCATGAAATAGTCGGCTACTATTTCTAATCTTATCGTGGTCACGTTTCTGAGTTGATGTTGTATAGTAAGCTTTCAAATGGTATTCTTACATTCATAAAGTCTGGTTAGGGAATAAAACATTCCCTTTGGTGGCTTTAGTTATGATACATTAGGTATCAGATGATCCTTTATTAAGTGTGTCAAGATCCTCTTGGCCTTGACCTCATTCTTCCCTGAATTTGTTTTGGTGTCTTCTTCTTCTAGTTCTCAAAGCATCTGCTTGAAATGATCCAATAAATCATTATATTATATAATGAGGAGAAATTTGTGCTTCCAATATCTGAAGTTGTTTGCTCCATCTAATCTATCTTCAACTCTCATTTCGGTTGACATTTTTCATCGGTAAAAACCCTAGCACTGAAAACCTCAATTTTTCAAACTTTACCAAACTGCACGTTGAGGGTTTCAGGGGGTACACTAGGTTAGGGCACACTTCTCTATGAAGGAATTATTACCAACATCCTTGGGATATTTCTCAACAATATCAACAAAGTATTACAGTTGCAAGGTGTTATTGTAGCGATCTTCCTTCCAGTGGTCAAACTGTTATGAAGGTAACCAACTCTGATTCCATGTTATATTTTCCTTATTTAGAGAGCATTAGTGTTATTTGTGTTCTTTTAGTTCATTACCATTATCATATACATATTATGTACTGAGTAGTAGCAACATAAACAAGAGAGAAAAGGAACACAAGATATTTATCCTGGGAAAACCCCAAATGGGGGGAAAACCCAACAACATTTCTTAGATAGATTATGTTCACAAATCAAGTCCAAATAGATAAACCCTAGCACAATGTCTAGCTCAACCAAAAATATGACCACAATTGCAACAACAACACCATACCAAGGTAGTGAACCTCCTTAAGGAGTAGCGCACAAGAGAGAGATACCAAAAGACTGAACAAGAAAAAATTTAGTCATTGTAGCAGCTGTGTCACCTTCTCCAAACTTGCGCCTTGCTTCGGTGTAGCTGAGAGAGTGTGAGTGAGTGAACAAATGAGCCAAGACATTCTCTATTTATAGTTTTCTTGGCCACTAGACTGGGTTGGCTTCTTCTCTAGATAGGTGCCACTTCATTATTCTAATTCTTCTGGATTGACTTCTCTTCTGGGGTGTTTCAACATTTATTCAATGGATCTCTTCCTTCTGGAATATTCTCATCATCTAAGAAATACCATATAGGAGGGAAATATCCTCCCGTATCAAACAAAACATCAACACTTAGCTCATTCTCCAATCATACTCCCGAACTCTACTCATACCATTCGCTCATACTCTCATTCTATTATTTCACTTCTTTGACATCCTTATTTTATCATCCATCACTTTTCTCACACACTAATCCCCTTTCTACCCAAAACCCATACATATTTATACATTTATATTAGGTCTTATCCCATTACCAAAATGGACCAAAATGGTCTAACTACTATTACTAACTTCTAGATTCCACATGTTATCTCTTGAATATGCGCTAATTGTATTTCGTGTGTGCTTCTCCTTTGCTAACTTGTCACACATTTTTCTCCTACGTGATTCTGAAAACTTACCCAAAATTTCCTACTCCAACAGGTCCCCAACACTCACCTCTGGCTCGTCTCGATTCACTTCATGCTTTCTTCCAGGTCTCCATGAACTTCTAAAATGTCTCCTTTACAGTTGTGATCTTTTATCTTGAAGTGTTTCCTGTAGTGAAATTCCCTCGGTCGTCTTTGCAGTAATATGGGTCTTCAATTTTGTTTCACTTTCTTGTACTTCCTTCTTGACCACACCCTACATAATTACTACTTTTGTTGTCACTTTGTATTCTTCTTCCTGCATTTTTTCAATCATTTTTGTGTGAGCCTGCTATTGCACCCTCATCTGGTTCATATTTGAGCACAATTTTCTATTCTCTTCCATTACTACCATCATCTTTGTTGGTGTTAATGTTCTCATTACTTCCTTAAAACTCTATGCCTTGTCTTGCATAGCCTATAACTTCTACCCAATTTCCTACAGTTCCATGTCTTTTTTCAGCTGATTCCATACTCATGTGCTTTCTTCGTATAGCTTAGAACACTCTGCTTCCAAAATTTTGATGTTCTCAACAGTCATTGTCATCGTCTTCTCGCTTTTCTCCCTTCCCTCAGGTGGATTTCTTGGTATTTCAAACACTTCCAAATCAGTAATATTTGTATGGAAGCCATGAATGGCTTCACTGATCTTTGTCACCTATTCTTCTAACGGGGCATCTTCCTCCCTAGGAATTTATGTAATAATATTATAAACCCCTATACTACATGTTTCACTCTCTTTGTCCTCTATGTGGCCTCATCCCACTCCAACCTAAGTTGGTCATATTGTACTCGCAATACATCCTTATCTACGACTACCTTTGATCCAGGTGGATATTGGTGGCCATCCACCTATTCCAATTGTCTCCTCTTGACAGGTTTTAGTTCAACACGTTATTCTGTAATTATTTGTAGTTTTGGTTTCTACACTTTTGGGATTGCCTGAATCGCTACAGAGCTTCCAGTTGGATATTGGAGGCCTCCCACCTAATCCAACTGGCTCATTTCAGAAGTTTTCATGTCAGAACATCTTTCTTTACTTCTAGGTCCATTTTTGGGCCCTAAACAATGTTTTTTGGATTTCTATTGTCAAACAATAGACTAAGTCCAATTTTGATAACATAATGTGTAGTTCTTAAACATACCTTTCCAATGGGCTATCATGCGCCTAAAACAGAGGTCATATGCAAAAGTTATGATCCTCATAAGTTGAGGTACCAACTTACCCATCAGGGCCCACATAACTTTTGGAGTTTCATCTCCTAGGGTTAGGTTTTTAAATGTCTAGGGTTTTCGAATTCATGAGTAATGTTAAAAAGGCCTCTGGAGCCTCATTGTAATCATTATGCTCAAACAAATGTGCATAGAAGCCACATCTCTTCTCAAATATAGATACCACCATTCGAGCAAATTGTTTTCAGTTATGTAGTTTTACAATTTCAACATATTTTATTTATTCAATAGAGTTATTGTTCATTGGATATATGTTTTTGTTCTTTGTATATCTATGTTATTGTATTCAATTTTTTATTCCTTTTGTTCTGCTCATAAATCTGGATCAGTGGTATCAGAGCGGTATGCTCTTCATTTATTTTTCTTCATGCATATCCTTGATAAGATCTTGGTAGAAGAAGTTGGGACTCAAACCAGTCGAGCCTTTGCAAGATCGATCATGTCGAGCCCAAAAAAACCAATGGGGGATGAAAATAAATATGATGGAGCAGTATATCCTTTTAAAATGTTTCTCGGGGAATCCCTTGCGTGAAAAAGGAATGAAATTATGGACAACTTTGCTCAAATCCTTTGGTGGCTACCCACAAGAGATGCATCTTCATCAAGCGGCCATACAACCCCCTTCAAGGTACAAGTAAATTTTGATATTCCATTATTTGAAGGAATGATAGATGCAAATGCTATAGATAAATGGTTGAATCTGCTCGAAGGGTATTTTTCGATCCACAATTTTTCCAACACGGAAAATATTACTTTTTCACTCCTCAAGGCCATCCCCCATGTTAAGGATTGGTGGGATACTTACTCTGAGAAAAGGGCCATAGAATAATATGACATATTTTCTGTCTCCCCAACATGGGATTCCTTCAGGGGTGCCATTAAATAAAAATACTACCCTTTTGGAAGCTAAGATGACCAGTACACAAGATGGACCATCCTGCGTCAGGAAAGGGATCAAACAGTACCATATTTGACCAATAGTTTCCATACACTGTGCACCAAATTTGGTATCAAAGACTCTAAATGATATATGGTTCTCAAATACCACATATGTCTACATAGATACATTAAAAAAAAAAATGAGTTTCTGGACATCGCATCATTAGGTGCGGCTTATAGATATGCTATCAAGATCGAGCATAAATTTAAGAAGAAGAGGCGAGAGTTTGGATATGAAAACTCCTCACACCCAAAGTAGGGAAAAGGTGGCCCAAACCCACAAAACAAGGGATAGAGCAAAGATGGCCACTCTCAGGACAACCCGTCCAAGACACAACACAAGAAGGGTAACGAGAAGTCGAAGAAGGACATGGGAAAGTGCTGTGAATACCATAAAATCCATTGGCATATGTTCTAAGAATGTCTCTCAAGCAGTCACTAGTGGCCAAGATGAAATCTTCCGAGTCCGAGGAAGATTCTGGCTCCGAATCAAATCCATAAGGAGGTGTTATAGAAAGATTTGCATCACCCCATGCAAACTTTCTCATAAGGCCTTTTCCATTTTCCTATGCATACTTGAAGTCCCTTTTTGCAAATCCTAGAGCTAAAAAACATATTTTCCCACATATATGCACCCTAACAACTATATAACATGTGTATATGCAGGTTGCGCCATTAAAGCCTGCGTACTTCGGTTTTTGTGTTCAAAATTAAAAAATGGTGTCAGGTTTCCATGTCACATCACAAGATCCATGATCCTTGACCTTCCATATACTGGAAACGTTCTGACTCGATCCTTTAGTTCCATTTTAAGGATATAAATGGGTCATATCCAAGTTGTGGAAAAGGGGGGGATAATTCAACTTTGAGAGAAAAGTTGCTCTGGAGAAATTATTCACTTCATATTGAGTCTGCGTCCCTTTGCCCTTTTAAGTTTGAACACATTGTTCATCCCCCAAGCTCTTCCCTATTTGATGGAGAACCTCATTGTTTCTCTTATATGAGCTTTCTTTTGGTGGAGGATTGAAGTGGTGGAGGCCCAGCTGGAAGGGACTTAGTTTCTCGGTTCTGAGCGTGTCGACACATAAGTTTGTTATTCATACACTTTTGTTGATTACATTTTAATAGAAATACTCTTTTTTGATCCAATTGATGTCTTGCAAATATTTTAATTGTTATTCCATGGGCATATTTTTTATGAATATTGATGGATTATGTTATTATATGTGCTAAATTTATATATTGTCACCATATGCTTACGTATCTTAGTTGTTGAGGACAAGTTGCAGGTGTATTGCTTTAAGTCAAGTGCTCAACGGTGGACTTCATTGAATGTCTAGACGAGTTAGGCTCTTTATCTTGTCTTGTTAGCATATTTGTTTATATAGCATACTTGAGATTATAGTTGATTTATGTAGTCATTTTCGTATGTTGTGGTTTACCCCATGCCATAGAGTGATTTTCCTCGTAACAGAATTGGCGACCATACTAGGGATTGAATATTATTTTCAAGGTTTGGAGTGTTTTTCTCCTTTGATTGCTCTCATTTATCTTGAGTTTCTGCTCGTTTGATTGCTTGACAACCTCTATTCATTTTGAGTCTGAGTTTCTTGGCTTTATCCTTAACCTAGCAGTGTTTCAATACATATACGCGGTTTCTTTCCTAACATTCGTTTACATACACGAACTATCGTTATGTAGGAGGCGTATATACGCGGTTTTCTCCTGAACGATCGCGTACATCATTCTTGTTTGCTTGATTGTTGAGTTTTATGCTTCTTGGGTAATTCTTGATGGTTGTTGACTATTATTATGCCTCTGTCATGATTGTTAAGTGTCTGCAGAGTGATAGGAAACCTTTCTTTGGTTGAATTTTTGGGAGGTTTTTCTTTCTCATCATCCTTTTCATTGTTTGTCCTTGCATCTTGGGCTGGGTATTTACTTATTGATATTCTACTTGGTTTGTATATGTTTACATATAGTAGTGTATTTATATCAAGTTGTTGTTCAATCCTTGCATTTTCATTCTTTTGTATTGAAAATACAAAAAATATACATTTTGCATTGTTAGCATTTGATCTTTTGGGTTCTTATCATTGATCTTAGTACATGTATGGAAACATTGCATCTTATTTGGAATTGCAGAGTTAAATTGAAAGTTGCATTTTGAAAATCGTATAATTTATTAGGAATTTAAGTTAGGACTTTGCATTTTATTGATATTCATTTATTTTAGTTGTTGAGTCGTAACATCATCAGTTTCACGACCACACCTTTTTGAGTAAGCAAAGCCACTAAAAGTAGCACTGATAAATTTAAAATAGATTAGAAACAATTTCATTTTTCAGGGTGCACAAACTAGCTTAGGATTTAGAGCCTTGGAATAGGATTTTGTGAGTAAACTTCTCCAAGTATATTAAAATCAACATATGTGTCTGACTAAGGGAGTAGTGAAATCCATTGTATAATTCGTGATGTCAGGAGGCACCGCTTAGACCAGAGTTAATAATGAGGTCGTGTGAGGTTGGTTGAGGGGATATCCCCCCAATACCTTCTTAGTGTTAGAGATATTTCTGGGGATCTATTCATATATGGGGGTCTTGATATTACCTTTACCTCTATGAGAGACAGTTATTTCGAGATTTTTGGATTTGTTGCCCTTCCCATACGGTAGACCTGACTTACGAATGTCCACCTGCACATCGGTTATATTGTGGTGTCTTAGTTGCTTGACATAGGTACCACATAGGTTACTTGTAGGATTTATTCTATAGGTACCCTGAGTCAGATAAGGGTCAGACAGTATGCATCCTTTATGGAGGATTACCTCTCCGGGGGGATCTAACCGACTGGTTGTTAAGCCCACGAGGGCTCTTATAACTGATTCTGATACCTCTAATCTTTTGCAGGGATTCTCAAGCCCTTTTTGGGCAAGGCATACCTACTTTAGGGAGGTATTCCCCTTTCGACCACTTTATCTTGTGTATGTGAATATTGGCCTTTTGTTTATTTTTGTGTGCTCTTTTGATTATTAGTTTTCCTTAGGATTTTGTATTGCATCGTGAGTTTTCATTATTATGGACAGTGTATTCCCTTTGAATCCCTCATTTAGCACTACTTCCCCCATCATGTTTTCTCATTTCATGGGGATGAATCCATCTGTGTTTCATAGTGGTATGTAGGGTCATGATACTCATTCAATACCTTGGGCCTCTAATAATATTTCTCTTGATATGCTAGACATGCCTTCACCCTTTCCATCCTCTCCCACACCTTCTTATATGAATATTAGTTTTGGATCCGGGGGCATGATGCCTCCTTTTTCTACATTTTCGTTTGATGGGAGCCATATCCCTCAATTGACTCTCACGGTGGGAGGTTGGAATATTCCTTCCTATGGATCCAATCCTAGCTTCACTTTTCTAGGAGCAAGTGCTAAAATGGGCAGTCATTCTTCTTATTACATCCCACCCAACTATCCTTCCTCTGCTATGCTAGTTCCTACAAATGTTTTTCCCGTGGAATACCTCCATCTATCCTCTGGTATTTCATATGGAGGGAGTGAATTTTATAGTATGGGGAACCCCCTTCACGGGGTCCCTTCATCTGTGGGAAGCATATATCCTCACCTGAATTACCATTGTCATGATGTTTTCTCTTCGCAAATGTCTTCTTTGGTGGTGATTCCTTCAAAACCCTCTATGAATCAATTTGGAAGAGGATACTACCTTGTCGGGAAAGGTCAGGGTGTAGACCAGATCACTTACTGGCCTGCGAATTCTCAAACCCAATCTTTCCAGGAACTTTTGTCTCAATTGTCGCAACCATCTGCTGCAAGTCATGATGGGGGCACAACTCTAGTCACTATGAATCATATTGACATCAGATCTCCAACCATGGTCAGCCATGTTGGAGAATCATCAAAAACATATGTAAATCATGTTGGAGATGAACCACTAGCCTCTATAGGTCACGCTGAGAGCATGTCACCAACCATTGTGAGTGATGGTGGGGGAATTCATATGATTGAGAGGCCTTGACGTATATTATGTAAGCCCAAGTTCCTTTGTAGGATTTGAAAAGCAGGTCATTTAACTCACTTGTGCCCTACTACTGTTGTAGTAGAAGAAGCGCATTCCTTGTCTGATAACCCTTTGAGTTCAGAGTCGTTTTTGGTTTCCCAAAATTCTAATTCTCCTTTGATTGACACAACAATCATGTTGATGCAATATTCACCCGATACCACTCTTGTTTTCAAGAGTGGCGCATCTTTTTCCCGCGTCATTAACATTTCTTGTCTTATACCTTCTGAACAAGAGAGCATTCCACTCTCCCCGAGTACACTCCCTCCAAGTCCTAGGGGGGTTTCCTTTGACTGGTATGGTCTTGTGTGGTATCAAATTCATTCTTCTACGCCCTTTCAGATAAGGGGTTTTCTTCAATATATCATTGAGAAGGTAATATTTGCAAGTATTTTATCCCCCTTTACCTGGAAAGCTCTAGGTTTTCCCAAGCTTGTGTCATTTGTTCGTAAGTTGTTGAACTTTCACATAAGTCCTGCACGGGAGCCCTGGTCTCCCCCATGATATGTTGCTTAGAAAAGCATCAATGATTCTGGTTTAATCTCTTTTCGGACTCTCTCAAAAAGAGAAAATATTTCCTAGTGAACTTGTCTCTTTCACACTCGTAAATTGGATTTTAAAGGACATCTATCTGGTGTAAGCTTAACCCTTTTTTCAAACCAGGTAGACTAAATTTGTGAAAAAGGACATTCTTTGGTGTTAAGTTGTAATTTCATCTCATTCTCTTGCTTGCAGTATTGATTCTATTTTTGATTCTCGCTTTTTCATTATAAGCCTATCACCTCAACAGTTGCATCATCATCCAAGAAGATCCTTGTTTATATCATTTTCATATTGACACCCTAAACCCCAAGAGGAAAAATACCCCCGAGTGTCCATATCCTACATGCACCTCCTTTCATTGAGCATAGGTATGTTCCACTGTTGGAACTAGTTTCTTACTAGCGACACTCGTTTCCTCCTCTGTATCATAGCATTCATTTGACTATAAAAAAACAAAAAAAGACGGGTGGGAAGAGAATATTATCTTATGTTGGAAGCACTTGTGTCGCCTTTGAACAAAGCACAAACTTTTGAGTCCACTTTTCATCAAAATTTTGGGTTTAGCATGAACTTAGGAAGTTGACATCATTACTTATATTTTGCTCCCCCAAATCATTACTCTTCCAATCCCTATGGAGAGTTTGATTGGTACCTCTTGCATCACAAAGTTTCATCATTTGCGTATATTCTTACAGAGTCATCCATATGTCTCATTCTCTTGTTCAAAGGATGTCTATCAGCCTATGCCATCCATTTATCAGAACTCTTGAATTTTCATGTCGACCATATCCTCAATGTGTCTCAGAGTTACATGAAGTTGTAGTCCTACTGTGCACCCTGGTCCTACTTTCATTATTGATATATAACCTTGAACCCAACAGTCGACATTTCATTATTGGTCATTAACTGGGGGTTTCCCTTCTGTTCGATGGCAAGAAATCTATTCACACATAGGGATTCATGCAATGTCTTGGATTCCATTAGCCTTATTGGTGGTTTCCTCACCTTTGTCAGTAATTTTCCTTATTATCTTCTATTCAGAGGGTCTTTTTCGTGCACTTCTTGCATTTGGTGCATGCGAAATGCGCACAGGGTCATTGGTTCGTGAAAATGTTCTTCGTTTGAGTTCCTCCAAATCATCAAGATCATGGTTTTCACCTCATGTTGAATGATGAGATATTTCTTAATCCTCTCCTTTCAGCGGCTATCCTTCCATCGACTTTAGCCCATCTATTATGGAAACGAGGCCTATATTCCTATGAGTACCTAGAGGCTTGCAGTCATCAATGGCAGGTTCTCTTGCCACCGACAGTTGGGAATACATCAATGTCTCATGATCGATGTATTCTTCAATTGTTCAACCTCAACACCTTTATTCACACTTATAGGAATGTACTCGGTGCCTTGATACCTACTTTCATTATGGGTAGGTTGTCTCACGTTTGTTAATGGTATACCTTAATGATCGGTAATCAAATGAAGTCTCAATATGCTCGAACTCAAATCCTTTATTCACATGATGTAGACTTGCACCTTTGGTGGATTGTGTAGAAGACTTGAAGACATGAATTTACAGTCACATATTTCTTGAGTTGTTTCTATCATTCATTGGACTAGTACCTATATGACTTCAGTGATCATGGGAGATCAAATAGTACTCCATTATATACAGATATCTTCAGATTGATTTTGAGACTGGTTCTCATTGGGCCTTGTTCATGACAATGACAGCCTATGGCATGTATCTACTCTTGTATTGCTTATTCATGGCCATGAACAGCTGTTTGGTATTTTTCCACATGGATCTACAGTGTAATTCAAATTGGCATCCATGTGCACAAAGTCAACATGGATTTTAATGTTCTTATGAGCAAATAGTTCATTTAATTGGGTCTCCATTACTCCACTTCTGGGTAATATAATGTATTTCGGCCATCGCAAATACTCATTTTCCCTCACACATTAGGGGGCATCTGTTATAACAATATTTGCATCACCCCATGAAAACTTTCTCAGAAGGCCTTTTCCATTTCCCTATGCATAATTGAAGTCCCTTTTTGCAAATCCCAGAGCTAAGAAATATATTTTTCCACATATACGTTCCCTAACAGTTATACAACATGTGTATACATAGTTTGCACCATTACAGCCCGTGTACATTGGGTTTTGTGCTCAAAATTAAAAAATGGTGTTGGGTTTCCATGTCACGTCATGAGATCCATGATCCTTGACCTTCCATATACTGGTAATGTTATAAATCAGCCCACCAATTCCATTTTAAGGATATAAATGGTCCATATCCAAGCTGTGGAAAAGGGGAGAAGAATTCAACTTTGAGAGCAAAGTTACTCTGGAGAAATTATTCACTTCATATTGACTCTGCATCCCTTTGTCCTTTTAAGTCTGAACACACTATTCAGCCCCCAAGCTCTTCCTTATTTGATGGACAAACTCATTGTCTCTCTTATATGAGCTTGCCTTTTGTGGAGGATTGAAGTGGTGGAGGCCCAGTGTTATAACCCTAAATTTCTCTACACATGCATACCTAGCCTTTGGCCCTCTTACTTGCATTTTTTGTCAAAGCACCACTGAGTTTCTCTTCTTAAAAAACAATTTTTTTAATATGTGTGCACCCTACACCAATACGTTATGCGTATATACGCTTGTTGCACCACTACAACTTGCATACATACACATGTTGCACCATTACAGCCCACGTATACTTGCAAAAATTGCAAGGAATTCATTGAGATTATGGGCTATCGGGTAGTTTCCCAACTAATCCACCTACTATAGCTCATCACCAAACCGAATAACCATCCTTTTGTCATATAAAATGAGGTGTTGGGGTCTCATTTCACATCTAGACATAATAACAATGAAACTATATCCCCTCCTTGCCCAAGTTATTACAACTCTTTTGTGAGAATTTCTTCAGCATTTCCCCATTATCCCTTCTTCCTCCATTAGAACCCATTCACTTCCCAAGAAGAGATCAGAAATTTGAGAGGAGAAGCCATAAAAAGGTGCACTTGGAGTTTGGTGAAGAGGAGCTCAGGCCAGGTTTGTGGAGTGGTAGCCGGCTTTGATTGTAAAGGTAAAATCATTGAGTTATTAATAAAAGAATTACTTTTCTTGTCCCAAATCATGGTGTATTGAATGCTTTTATTGGTTTATGTTTTGAGATTCTAACATCTAACCCTAATTTGTACATGAAATAGCATGCTTGTATTTTTCTATTTTTCTATCTTTGAATGCAGGTCATCCTTGGGAGGAGGCATGTAGTCAGCAAAACTTTCAAGTGTGAGGAGATCATCACCGGACACAGAGTAGAGGTATAGTTACCCGATATCCCTCATCTTTGCTTTTCTTGTATAAGTTTCAGTAAGTTTGGGGTAGTTTAGAGAAGTAGTTGACTTTTAGACGGTTAATTGATCTTCCTACATTATGAACCTTGGTGTAGTCATAGGGGGTTGTTTCATTCTAGCATAACTGACGACCATATTGGGGAAACCTCTAGTGTTTTGGGGGATTTTGGGTTGTCTGGTTGGTTTTTCTTCCTTTCGAGTTTCTATTGAGTCTTCTGAGTCTTTTAAGGGATTTTGGTCACCTTTAGGTGCCATACCAGTTCTCCTTGCTCTGTAAGGTTGTCTATTTTCTTTCTTTTTTAAGGAAGTACAGAGGTGTACATGCCCTACTTTGGGTCAGCCCATGTACATACACACTCTGATTAGTAAACAACCCACATACATACGCATGTTGTTGAAGCAACAATAGTGTATCTGGTTCAAGAAACTAAAAAATAAAAAAGAGGCAGCCAACCTCTTTCTTTATTGAGGTTTATAATTCTCAGGGTTTCTTGACAGAGTCAAAAGTCTTTGTTTTTACAGCCATATCTTGGGTTAGAATTCAGTTTACTTGTCTTTTTGAAGTTTCTTGTGTTTACTTTTGAAACAGTTTTAAGAAAGTCTTTGAATGATTGATCTGCTTGTTTGGTTTCTTTTGTGATTCCCTGCGATCCACAGTAGGTCAAAGATTTGTGTTAGTATTGTCTTGTTGTTCTTATTACCCCTTTCATTTTCTTTCAGAAAAGAGAAAAAATATTTATTTTAGTTTTTCTATTTGAAGCATTTAAAAAAAAAAAAAATTCATTTTTAGTTTGGTAAAGTAGTTGGAGTTAGTTATTTTACTAGAAAGGAAAAAGAGTTTTTTTTTAAGTTCTTTACTGATTTTTTGAAACTTAAGTAGCTTGCAGTCAATCAAAATATCGTTTTGGGTCTTATTTTTAAACTTGAAAAAAAATTAGTTAAAGAAAAGTTGGTTACAAAGAGTTAGTTGTAAATATTTACTTTTAACTAGAAGTAATTTTGCTTTTAGAGTTTCATCTTTTCTCCTCTTTTCATCTATCATAACATCACTAGTTTCATCACCATGTCCTTTGAGTAAAACAAGCCATTAAAACAAATGCTAAATATAAAATTAATTAGAATTTTTTGTTTGTAGGGTCAACTAACTAGTTTAGGGTTAGGGCCTTGAATTACATTGGAGAGGAAACTCTTCAAGGTCGTTAAACAAACATTGGAGTCATATCTAGGCAGTGTTAAAGTCCAGTGATGTAAAATTTATCTAGGACCCCTCTCTAACACAGGGGATAAACATGAGGTCACGTGAGGAAAGGAAGCAGAGATAACTCCTCCAAATCCAGACTAAACGAAGTGAGGAACACATATTGAGGATCTGTCGTGGGAATAATTTTGAATGAATTTGCCTACGGATCTTCGTGGACCTTGAATCTGTTCAAGATCCTATGTTGTCTTCCAGACCACTTTATTTTGATACCCTCAGTAGGTTTCAGACTTGTTATCCTGCTCATTGCAGTCTACCCAACTGTCGAATGTACCCGCCTGGTGATTATTTGCAAGCTAGAAACTTAGTTTCCTATATTTTAGGGACTTACATAGGTGACTACAGGGGAATACCATGGTACCTAGGGTAGACGTCAGGTCACACTTTGCAAAGTATACTTGGAGGGTGCTTCCATGTTCAAGTTGCACTTGCATCGGTAATTTTCTATAGTGTTGGATGGCATAACTATTCTTCCTACTAGATAGTGCTTTGCTTGATTTATCTTAAAGGAATTTTTCTAGTGTGTGCTTGGCTTTAAACGATAGTTAAAGTCTTAATGTGTTGTTGATATTTTCACAAAGTGGAAGATCAAGAGATCC
>ML831324.1:0-16900 GCA_009831015.1 Picea engelmannii
CAGTAGGCGATTTGTATTCCCACGCAGGCACTGTTATTATTCATAATATTGAGTTGTTGACCTTATATGCTATTGCATGCGTCATTTTATGATTGTAAGACCTTTGTTATGCTACATGCAACTATAATAACCTACATGCGACCATAATAACTGACATGCAAACACTATAAACAAAGATCATCTACATCAAACCCTAAAACGCATCCAGAAACCCCCCAGTGTATCAGATCTGCATGTTGGAGCAGTAAGATCGTAGCAAATTTCTTGATCAGCCGGATCAGGGATATTTCAACTTCTAGTCCCAAGAAGTAGTGCATCATACCAAGGTCCTTCATCTCGAATTCAGAAGGCAAAGCACACTTGCTTTCAACAATAAGGCTTTCCGAACCATTGAGGAATAAGTCATCAACATATAGAACCAAAATCAGGCATTAGTCACCAATAATGTTGTATTATAGGTTGGGATCAGCAACACTCTTGCTGAAGCCCAAACTCATCAAGTATCCATCAATCTTCTCATACTATGCACGAGGTGCTTGCTTTAGTCCATACAGGGCTTTCTTCAACCTGCACACATAAGACTCCTTCTCATGTATCATGAATCCATATGGTTGCTCAATGTAAACATCTTCCTCAATCTCCCCATTGAGAAAGGTTGTCTTCACATCCATCTGATTTAGTCTCCAACCCATGGATGCGGCAAGGGCAATAATCGTACGGATGGAAGTTTATTGGGAAACAAGAACAAATGTCTCCTCATAATCTATTCCCTCTACTTGAGAGAATCCTCTAGCCATAAATCTTGCTTTGTACTTCTCGACACTTCCATCAGCTACATGTTTGATCTTATAGATCCACTTGGAAGTCACTACAGGCTTCCCTTTCGGTCTCGGAACAATATCCCACACATCATTCTTCATGATGGACTGATACTCTTCGGTCATGGCATCTTGCCAAACCTACCGACCTATTGCTTCTCCATGACAAGAAGGCTCAATATCAATGTTGTGGCTCATAGCTAAAACATAGCTCGAAAATCTCTTCGATCCAAGCCATCTCCTCCACAATCCATGGGCTCTTTCCTCCAAAACGTGCCAAGTGTCCTCAAACACCACTGAACCCTAGCCCCACTACCACGTCAAGCCTTCAAGGGTGACGTTTTGGCCTTGTTATCCCCATTTTTGTGGATAGCTAAGAAGATTATTTCTCGACGCCCTCAGGTTGCAGATATGGAGTGTCGAGAGACTACATGACCAGCAAAACCCTTTTGCACAGATGGAAACCCCTCTCACCACCACAAATGGTCAAATATTTCCAGATGGAAGCCACCACATCAACTATCTTCTAGAAGGCAGTGGGCCTTGCTCCATGAGGTACAAGTCAGTGTTATGGTGAGCATCATTTCAATATTTAACCCAGTTCAGTATGTTGTATCTTAGATTGCTCTAGATTTCATGATATATGCTTGGACATTGTGCCTTTTGCCCTGCTTCACCTTGGTGGTTGACATTGTGCCCTAGTAAGTGGTTTTTCTTGGGGATGGGCTTGTTACTAGGAACTCCCTTAAAGAGCCATCGTATTGTTCTCGGCCATACTTACCACTTTCCATCATTATTCCCCTCCATTTCCTTGTCTCTTGGGATTTTAGGGTGTATTGACCCAAGAAGGGGTTGTCCCTCATTCTATGGGAAGAAGGGCTTGAAGGCCCGGAGGGGTTGATGTTTGGTAAAAGATAAAAGACTTGTATAAACCTTCCAAATGCTTCGCCCAGGGATCACCCAAGAAAGCAGTGAAACGCTTATCTTTCAGTAAAGGGGACCCACAATATACTAAAAAATGCTTAAAAGGTTAGTTGAAGGATAGGAGGTCTCATCACGAGTCGACCTATCACGTCCATGAATATCTAGTGGTATGACATTGCCATCATCTAGTCACCAAACCAGGGTAATGGCTCTCAATTGCATGGCTAAGAGAAAGGGGGTCTCATCACGAGCTAGCCTTCTCATTTCCACTAGGTCTTTGTGGGTAACATTGCCATCATCTGGTCACCACGCCAGGGAAATGACCTTCAACCTCTCCTTATGCTATATTCAAAGAAAATACAATGAAATAAAGATAAAAGGCAATGGATGGGCTTGGAAAAAGTGCATTGCGAACGAAGGTACCACACATCCTCTACAAAGGCACCCATGAATGAGACACTATGACCCCTTGTATGTCATGAGCCCTATGCCCATTGAGTCTTGACCCCAACCACTTCATCCACTTTATATGGCTTAGAGAGGGATCCTTTGGAAACTCTCCTTGACCTAGGGAAAGATCAACCCAATAGGACACCTCGTCAACCCTCCCGTATTCAAGCTTGAAAAGTTGCATAATCTCTTTGAGCAATTAATTGTTTGATATAGTGATCTTTGATGCACATGCTTAGGTGGCTCATTTATTGATTGGATTCACTTATCATGATGTTATGACTTGAGATCCTTGGAGGGCGTGTTCATTTCTCTTTGCAGGACCTAGTTGGTGGACAGTTTTGGGAGAACAAGCCTAGCTTGAGCTTCCATGGGGCTACAAGCCCACAGGTTGGATACCAAGGGCCCGCATGCCGGATGAGAAAGATCAAACTTGGAAGGCCTTGAAGATGACTTGGACGACATAGCCTAGCCCCCACATGCCAAACGTTTTGCCTAGGAGAGGAAAAACGTCACTCCTAGAGTCGTGACGTCACCTAGGGGGGTTAGGGCTTGATGGTGAGGTGCCACTCATTGACACATGGACGTTTTGAGAAGAAGAGGGTCTTCACCATGATGAGATTGTCTAGATGCTTGACATGTGGCCTTTGGAGGCCTACCCATGCTTCTCCAACACTAACGACTTCTTCAAAGTGGCAAAACGTTCCCTAAAGGGAGATGTCCATGTAAAATTAGGGTTTTATTTGTGCAAAAGTGAAACTTTAATTGAATTGTTTAATATTACTTTGTTAAAGGGGGCAAGATTAGGGTTGTTGACCCCTAGTCTTGTAGTTTACCCCTTAATATGTGGACAAGTCACCTTGGTGACATTTTGTATAAATAAGAGATCATAAGATCTCATTTTAACATAACTCTCCCTCATTGTGAGAAGTATTGATCTGAAATTTTCGCTATCTTTGGCTTTTTGTCTCTTGTGCACTTGTTTATGGCTATCTTGATGAATGGTTGATGGAGGAGTGAGACGCTAGCCTTGGATGAATGCTTTCTAGCTTTTATGGTGGATTATCTTAGCATCTTTCTTGATTTTGGTATGGTCTTTTAGTCTTATGCTATCATTCTTTCAAGTCAAGGATTGTTGTGCTAGGAGCTAGGTAGGAAGTATAGGGGCATACACCCCCACCATAGTCTTCATCATTTTATGCTTCATGTTATTGGTTAAACAAGGGTTTGCTAAGAGAAGTATAAGGGCACACACCCTCTTCGCTTAAACCCTAGCTAGAGAAACTTGCCTTGGGAAGTAAAAGGGCTTACACCCCCAAGGAGGTAGCTTCTATAGCTCTTTCTTTTATTTCACTCCATTAACCCAATAGTAAAGGCACTAGTCATATATTTTTTACATTGGAGATATAAAATCATTGCCTTGGAAAACGTAACTTTGTATCTTTTGAAAGGTCTCTTGCTTGGAGTTGGTTTGCCTCATTGAGAGGAGTATTCCCCTACTAGGGCATCCCCTCTCTCCCACTACTTTACTTGCTGTTACAAACCCTAACCTACAGCCATTAGGGTTGATCTAACCTAGATAAACTACTAACCATAATTCCTAAACTAACCCTAGACTAGCTCCTAAATTTTGCTCATTTACTCTACTAACTAGGGTGCATCTTTTGGGCTAACTGTTGGCATATTTTGATGGTGTAATTTGTTGATATAAGTGACTGAAAGTTACAGCCATAAGGCTGCAATTTTCTGCAGAAATATATATGTTATAACAGCTTGCTTTATTCCGCTTCGAAGTGCCATTTTTCAGCCTATATTCATTGCTAATCTTGATGCTGATTTGCTTAACTAGTTTAGATCTTTGTATGTTGATTTAGATGCTGATTTAAACTGTCATCTATTGTTGCAAATTAGGGAAAGCAAGATTAACTTGCTGATCCATACTAACATATATCATTGCAAGTTGAATTTTCTTGTGTCTCGGGTAGGTACAATCATCTGGAGAAGTACTATACTTGTGGGGCAACAATCACTTGACTTACAAGGCATCTCTTCCCACATTTCACTCCACTTAGACTTGACCTCTAGGGGCTTCACTTCCATCTCTATCCATATCCATCTCAATCACCCTAGGGTCACCGGGATTGCCTCCCTAGAGTGACCTAGTCACCCTTGAAGTGCAAGACCTATAACGAGGTGACATTGGGTGTAGGATTCCCAAGTTGTAGCACTTGCTTTGTGGTTGGGTCGGGTTTTGCCCAACATACAACTTGCGCTATAACATGCCTTCTTGGACAAAACGTTTGAATGGTAGGGGCTAGGTTAGGTCCTCCATGATGTCTTCTAGGCCTCCAAAGGCATGTCTCCATGATCCGGCATGTGGGCCCTTGGCATGCAACCTGTGGGCTTCAAGCCCCATGGAATCCCAAGCTAGGCTTGTTCCTTCAAAATTGTCCACCAGCTGGGTCCTGCAAAGACAAATGGATACGCCCTCCAAGGATCTCAAGTCAAAGCATCGTAATGAGTAAATCAAATCAATAAAAGAGCCATCTAAGCAAATATATCCAAACCACCTCATCAAAACAAACTAATGCTCAAAGACACTATGCAATTTGCCAAGTTTAGGTATGGGAGGGTTCACAAAATGACCTGTTGGGTGAATCGTTCCTCAAGTTTAGGGGTATTTCCTGAGGGGACCTCCTTCTAAGTCATGTGGATGAAGTGTCATGGATGAGGGGAGAAATTTTGGGCATGGGGTTCATGACATACAAGGGGTTGTAGTGTCTCACTTATGGGTGCCTTGGTAGAGGGTGTGTTGCACCTTCATTTTCAATGCAACCTTTTTCCAAGCCCATTTGTTGCCTTTTATTCTTTTAGGATGTTTCCAGGTTGAAGCCAAGGTGGGGCTTCTACCTATGCAATCAAAACAGTGCCCACATTGACTCTACCCTGGTCACATCATGCTTCCCCAAGTTGGAAACATCTATGGGGCTTCTACCTAAGCAATAAAACAATGCCCACACATGCTCCTCCTTGGTTGGCATTTTTTTATTAGTCATTCTATTACAGGTCCCAATAGTTTTTTATGAGGGACATTTCATTGTCCTCGGGATCCCTAGGCGAGCATCTAGAAGGTCAATGGTTTGGCTTTTGTATTTTGCCAACCACAAACCTCTGGGCCTTCAACCCCTTCTTCCCATGAAGTGAGGGACAACCCCGTCTTGGGTCAGGATACTCGAAAAACCCAAAAGGTGAGGAGATGAGGGGATGAAGTGTGCAAAGTGACAAGTATGGTCGGGAATGGCATGATGACTCGTCAAAAGGACCTCCCAATAGCATACCTATCCCTAAGGGTGACCCACTTGTTGAAATATTGTAACTTTGAAGAAAATTCTAATTATATTTGAGTTATTATCTTTAATATCAGATCCCCTTTTGTGGATTGATTATGTCAGGTCTTTTATAAGACCAAATCCCCTTTTGTGCATTGGTCAAACCATATTTATATGGTGATATTTGTAAAGTCAACCCCTAGGGTTTATAAAGTGGTTTTAACCTCTCTTGGAAGAAGTTGGCCCTACTAAGTGAAGAGACATAACCCTAGCACCTCCTCAATAGTATTTATAAGGGAGGATGGCGCCTCGTTTGTTCACTCAGTCACTCACACTTCTAGTGCGCATCTTTTGAAGGAAGTTGCAGTTGCAAGAAGGAGAAGAGAGGCGCATGCTCAGTCCTAGATTATTCTTGGTGGTTTGGTCTTAGTCTTGACATTGTTTTGGCAATCTATTATTGAGGAAGTTTTTGTTGGGTTTTCTCCCCCATGAGGGTTTGCCGAGATAAAATGTTGTGTACCTTGTGATTGTGTTTCTTTCAGTGATCCTCTTTAAATTGTTGTTTTGGAAATGCATTGATAACCTAATAAACAACTTTAAATTTAACATGGTATCAGAGCTTGACTGAATAGAGCACCTTTCACTGGGTATCTAAAAACGTCATTGTTGTCGTACAAGGAAATTAGGGCTTTTTACTGAAGAGGAATTTCTGACTAAAAACCATCTAGGAAAGTGCATCCTACCCTAGCACATCTTTTGGCAGCTTGAGCGCACCTTTTCAGTGGACAGAACCTCTGAAAAGTCGAACCCTAGTTTTGACTGGTACCAGAAAACCAAGAAACCAGAACCAATACCAAAAGTACCAATCCAGATTTGTGCAGGTCAAGTTTCAAGGGGTAAATCTTGGAATTTTTGGAAACAATCAGCTCCAACAAACTCACCTCAGCCCAGTGCATCTAGTCCTTGCATCAGAATTCAAAAATTTGAAGTTTGAGAAATTAGAGTTTCCTCATAAAACCCTAAGTTGCAGTTGTAGTGCCAGTTCCTTCGCTGCAGCACCAATTGCAATGAAAGTTTTTGCGAAGTGTTGGGACTATTGTTTTATTGCCCTAGTGCGCCTTACCCTAGCAAGATACCGTCAGAGGTATGTACTTACATGTGTTTAAAATGCATTATTATTCTAAAGGGTATTTGCAGGAGAAAGGATCTTTTAAACAATCATAGATCCAGAAGGATCTCAGATCCAACACATTCAGAGGAATAAATCACCCCAGGTTTGATTATTTTGATATGCATCTATTTGTTATGACAACATCTTGATCTAGGTTGTATGTTGAAGGTATGACCATCATACTAACGATTGGTCAAAATTAAAGTCAAGGTATTAGGTTGATTAAAGTTGAGATTATAGAGTCTATTATTTAACTTACAGGTTGAAGAGAATACTTACAGAGGACAGGTTGAAGAGAATACTTGCCACCTTGAGCAAAGCAGACTAGGAAGAAAAGCAACAACACTCATTCTTGAGGACAACACTCCAGGTTCCAGGTTTAATTAATTAAGTTGATAAGATTCAAATTTGCACATGTCAAGTTTGATAACTACCTCATAGTTGAGATAGCAATCTTTAAAAAGTTTTATATTTGGTACATCTGAGCATTATTGAGATAAATGCTTATTGTAATCACTTACCAGATATAACTAACATCTCCTCTAGGAGAAGCTTCTAGTTTTGGTCCCAGGTTACCATGAAGGAATGATTGATCACAACACTAGAAGAGTGTTGCTCTAATTATTATTGTACTTCTTACTTTTTACCCTTGTTTCAGGCAGGTCACAAGTGATAGCTCTAAAGGAGCTACCATGACGACTATTCTTGCTATTATTTCTATTATTATTAGAAAAAGTATTATTCTTGTCTATTGTTTCTGCCTTGTTGTTCTTGTTCCGTGCAGGTCACAGGTGATAACCCTGAGGAAGCTATAGTGACGATTGCAGGAGGCAACATATTGGATAAGACATGGAGCAGACTATCCAAGTTATATACATGACCGAATACATACATGTACCAAAGAAGATGAAGAAGAAGCTAACTTTTGAGATACAAAGTATCTCATATGGAGATTGATTGTAAGGAGCAAAAGGCTCCAAAGATGACCGAACATTAGAATAGAACTCACAGTAGACCTAGTCAAAGGATAATGAAGCCACCTTGACAGGAAGTAGAATTCGTTTGAAGTCCGACTCAACTTTTCATATTAAGACTTGATATTCAACACCAAGCATATCCTGCAAAGACTATGAAGTTTTTGAAGACTCCGAAGAAATCAAGACTCGGAGTAAGCCTGATCTCTGAAAGGATCAGATGAAGAGACATCTTCCAGGACTGGCAGACAGATGCCATGAGTTGAGAAGACTAGATCATAGCTTCAGAGACCTCTAGGAGACATGAAATCTCCTAGAAGATTCCCTTGTTTCAGTAATAGAGAAGGAAGCCAGACAGAAGGACTGGGATATGGATTTTTCCTTAAGACGAAGTCAGTGGTGACTTCCAAGATTGATCTAACAGATCAAGCATGTTGCAGATAACAATATAAAGATGTACAAAGCCTGATTTGCGTCTAGAGGATTCTCCCAGCAAGAGGGAGAAGACTATGACAAGACACTTGCTCCAGTAATCGAAGAAATAGTTCCAGTATTCATGAAGACAACCAGAACAACCATGATTCAAATACAATATGACATCCAGGGGGAGCAATCCATATATTTGAGATTGAATCCCAGTTGGTGCAGTACATTAGTCGGGCCATGGAGACATGACTACAGTAGCAGATAGAGTTACCTCCATGAAAGAAGAAGAGCAACTTTCAGTATCATTTATTGAGCCACTCTCAGTTTCAGATGAAGTTGTTACCGTGATAGAGTAGAGGAGCTACTCTCAGAGTTCAACAATGATTCTCAGCTTCAGAGAAACTGCAGGTGCAGAGTCCCAGTCCCAGAGGAACAATGGCAGAAAGAGTAGAGGACATACTCTCAAGCAATGAGACAAATAGTGCTTTGCAAAAAGCACAAAAAGCTAGCACATGATTGTGTAGATTAAGTTCTTGCTGAACAAGAGTACCAAGATTGGTACAATGTGATTTGAAAATTTGGTTTTTAAGTACAGGACATGAAGACTCATGTCTGCAAGTTGAAGCAAGGTCCAAGAGCTTGGTATGGCAGAACTGACAGTTTCCTGACGAGCTTGGGCTTTACCAAGAGTAAAGTTGATTCTAACCTTTACTTCAAGGATATGAATGATGAGACAAATATATTGCTACTGTATGTGGATGACTTATTCTTAAGAGAAGAAGAAAAGCTCATCACAGATTGTAAGAAAAAGCTCGTTGCAGAGTTTGAGATGAAAGACCTAGGCCTTATGCATTATTTCTTAAGTCTTGAAGTTTGGCAGAGCCCATAGAAGATCTTCTTTAACCAAGGGAAGTATGCAGTTGAAATATTTAAGAGATTTGACATGTTGGAATGTAAATCCATGAACACACCCATGGAAACAAAGTTGAAGCTCCTAGTTGATACTTCATCAGAATTGGTTGATGCTACTCTATATAGACAAATTATTGGTTCGTTGATGTATCTGACGAATACCAGGCTATATATATGCTTTGTCGTGAACACCTTCAGTCAGTATCTGGTAGAGCCCAGACGTGTTCACCTTGTAGCTGTAAAGCATGTGATGAGATACTTTAAGGGTACATTGGATTATGGTCTCTGTTATATTGGAGATCGTGACCTCAGGCTGTGTGGTTATACTGATTCAGATTGGGCTGGAAGTGCTTCTGATAGAAAGATCACTTCAGGATGTTGTTTCAGTCTGGGGTCAACCATGACTTCATGGCAAACTAGGAAGCAATCCAGTATTGCTCTCAGCACGGCATAAATAGAATACATTGTTGCATGTTCTGCCAGTTGTGAGGCCATATGGCTTCGGAAGTTGTTGACAGGTCTATTCGATCTGGAGATGGAAGCCACCATGATTCTATGTGATAACCAAGGTTGCATAAAGATGACGAAGAACCCAGTGTTCCATGATAATTCGAAGCACATAGAGATCCGATATCACTACATTTGTGATATGGTGCAGAGCGGAGCTATAAAGCTCCAATATGTTGGCACAGATGAGCAGGTTGGAGATGTGTTGACCAAGCCTCTGTCTCATGTGAAATTTGAGTACTTCCGAGACAAGCTTGGTGTTGTCCGAAAGGACATCCCTCGAAAGGGGGAGTGATGTTGATGATACTATGGTATCCTGACCAACAGCATGTAGCTCCTTTAGGATTTTATATCCTAGGGGATTGATCATCCCTGGGCAAATCCCGAAGGTCCGATAAGGACGGTATGTCAAAGTACCTGTGCATGTATATGCCAGTTGTGGTCAATAGTGGTAGCTCCGTTAGGATTTTATATCCTAGGGAATCTTTTGATTCCTGGGCAAATCTCGAAGGTCCGGTAAGGACGGTCTGTCCGAGTACCACATGGTAGCTTGTTAGAATTTTATATCCTAGGGAATCTTATGATTCCTGGGCAGATCCTGAAGATCCGATAAGGACGATCTGTCAGAGTACCACAAAATGTTGTTGTTGCACCTGCCTCATTATGTTTCCATATGCTAATGATGTTGTTGTCTCAGCTTCGTGCTGATGATGTTGTTAATTAAGCCTCATGTTGATGATGATGTTGATGTCTTAGCCTCGTGTCGATGATGTTGTTGATGATGGTGTACCAGCCTCGGGTTTGTGATATTATTGTTTTAGCATTATGCTAATTGATGTTGATGTTTCAGCTTCATGCAGATGATGATGATGATGCTACTCCAGTTCCATGCTTTGAACAATGATGATATTGATGATGAGAAAAAAACTTCCGATGATTTGTAGATATGCCAGTCAATGTTCCAAACGTTGATGATGTTGTTGCCCTCTCTCTCTCTCTCTTGATGATGTTGTATTGGGTTATGTCAGTAGAATACCCTTCTCGTTAAGGGGGAATCTTGAAATATTGTAACTTCGAAGAATATTCTAATTATATTTGATTTATTATATTATAGATCAAATCCCCTTTTGTGGATTGATCATGTCGGGTCTTATATAAGACCAAATCCCCTTTTGTGGATTGGTCGAACCATATTTATATGGTGGTATTTGTAAAGTAGACCCCTAGGGTTTATAAAGTGGTTTTAACCACTCTTGGAAGAAGTCGGCCCTACTAAGTGAAGAGACATAACCCTAGCACCTCCTCACTAGTATTTATAAGTGAGGATGGCGCCTCATTTGTTCACTCACTCACTCACACTTCTAGTGCGCATCTTTTGAAGGAAGCTTCAGTTGCAAGAAGGAGAAGAGAGGTGCATGCTCAGTCCTAGATTATTCTTGGTGGTTTGGTCTTAGTCTTGACATTGTTTTGGCAATCTATTATTGCGGAAGTTTTTGCTGGGTTTTCTCCCCTGTGAGGGTTTCTCAAGATAAAATGTTGTGTATCTTGTGATTGTGTTTCTTTCAGTGATCCTCTTTATGATGTTGTTTTGGAAATGCATTGATAACCTAATAAACAGCATTAAATTTAACACCACTTACTAGGGCACAATGTCAACCACCAAAGTGAAACGGGGCAAAGAGCATAATGTCCAAGCAAATGTCACATAATCAAAAGCAGTAATAGATGCAACAAACTCAAATGCCTCAAATATTGAAATGACACTCACCATTATACCTAACTTGTACCTCATGGAGCAAGACCCGATGTCTTCTAGAGGCCACTTGATGTGGTGGATACCGTCGTGATGAATCTAGCGTCGTGGTTGTGAGGTGGGTCTCTATCTATGCAAGTGGACATTATTGGTCAAGCAGTCTCTTGGTACTCCATGTCTGCAACCCGAGGGCCTCTAGACATGTTCTCCTTAGTTATCCCACAAAATCGGGATAACAGTCCCAAGGTGTGGGGTATGGAATCCACTCTATGGGCTTCATGCCCCATTGAAGGCCCAAGCGAGGCTTGTTCCTCCACAAATGTCCACCAAACAAGGTCCTACAAAGACAAGTGAATTCGCCCTCCAAGGGTTTCAAATCAAATGTATCATGCCAAGTAAAATCACACTTAATACAAGAGCCACCTAAACATGTGTATCAAATCTACCTTTTCAAATTAAACAAGTGCTCAAAGACCCTATGCAATAGTCCAAATTAAGATATGGGAGGGGTGTCATAATTGTTAAAGTTTAAGCTATTATTAGGTTTCTTTTCAATTTACTAGACCATAGCATAGATAGGATCACTGAGAGAAACACAATCACAAGATACACAACACTTATCCTGGGAAACCCTCATGAGGAAGAAAACCCAGCAAAAACTTCCTTAATAAAGATAGCCAATACAATGCCAAGACAATAAACCAAACACTAGAGAATATCCTCTCCCAAGCAATGTGCCTCTCTCTCTTCCTTCTTCCGACAACTGGTAACTGCAGCTTCCTTCAATACTTGCGCACTAGATGAGTGAGTTGAGTGAGTGAACAAATGAGGCATTGGCTTCCTTTATTTATACAAACTGGCAAGCACTGAAAGGAGGTGTCTCTTCACTGGCAGGGCCGACTTGTCTTTTTGGGTGGTTAGAACCACTTTAATTTGCCTGGGGGTCGACTTCTTAATTTGCATATTACAATTAGGGTTTGACCAATCCGCAAAAGGGGATTTTGTCATTTACAATGCCCGACATGATCAATCCACAAAAGGGGATTGATCTAATGAACAATAAATCAATAATAAATAGAATACTCTTTGCAGTTACAATATTTCAACACTCCCCCTTAACAAGAAGGGTATTCTACAACATCATCAGGAGAGAGAGAGAGAGGGAAACAACATCAACAGTATCTGGAAAACTGAATGGCATATCTATAAATCATCGAAAGTTTTTCTCATCATCAATAACATCATTCATAGCAGGGAGCTGGAATGGCATCATCATTTGCATCAACATGGATTAGTATAACACTAATACATCATCATCAATAACGGAAACATCACAGCACAAAGGTTGGAGCATCATCAACATCAACATTGGGCTGGGAATCTTCAGCACGAAGCGGACATCACATCACGAGGCTGGCAACACAACAACATCAGCACGAGGCTGGCATCACAGCACGAGGCTGGCAACACAACAACATCAACACGAAGCTAGCATCACAGCACGAGGCTGGAAAAACAACAACATCAGCACGAAGCTGACATCACAACACGAGGTCGGTAACACAACAACATCAACATGAAGCTGGAAATCTTCAGCAGTAGGCTGGCATCACAGCACGAAGCTGGAAACAACACTACTCCCCCTTTCGAGGGAGGTCTTTTCGGACTACACCAAGCTTATCTCGAAAGTGCTCAAACTTTACACGAGATAGAAGCTTCGTCAACACATCAACAACCTGTTCATCCGTGCTAACATACTCGAGTTTTATGACTCCTCTCTGCACCATATCACGGATGTAATGATATCAGATCTTTATGTGTTTTGACTTGTCATGGAACACGGGGTTCTCTATCATCTTTATGCAGCTCTGGTTATCACATAAGATCACGGTTGCTTCCATCTCCAAATCAAATAGACCTGTCAACAACTTCCGAAGCCATATGGCATCACAATTGGCGGAACATGCAGCAATGTATTATGCTTCTGCCGTGCTGAGAGGAGATGTTAGTTGTATATGTTATATTAAGCATTTATCTCAATATGCCCACATGCTACCAAGTATAATACTCTTCAAAGACTGCTATCTCAACTATAGTGTTTACTTGTAATGGGGTAGTTATCAACTTTGTCATGTGCAACTTTGAATCTTATCAACTTAATTAATCAAACCTAGAACCTGGAGTCTTGTCCTCAAGAATGAGTGTGTTGTTTTTCTTCCAAGTCTCCTTCACTCAAGATGACAAGTGCTTTCTTCAACCTGTCTTTTGTACTAGGATAATATGCTATCTTGACAAAAGGTTGGGTTAGAGAATAAACTCTATGATCTCAACTTTGATCCATCTAATACCTTGACTTTAATTTTGACCAAAGGTTAGTACAATGGTCATAGCTTCAACATGCAACCTAGATYAAAATAATGTCATAACAAATAGATCCATATCAGAATAATCAAACATGGGTTGCATTATTCCTCTGAATGTGTTGGATCTTGAGATCCTTCTGGATCTATGGCAAGAGATCCCTTCTCCTGCAAATACCCTTTAAAGCWTAACAATTTAAACATATGTGAGTACATACCTCTGATAGCATTTGCARGTAGTGGCACCATCTAGTAGCACCGGTAATAACTACCAACTCTTAAAAACTTCAAGGGTGACTGCAATTGGTACTACCGTTGATACTTCAACTGATACTACAACTGCAATTGATACTGCAAYTGATTCTGAAACTTCAACTAAAACTTAGGGTTTTATGAGGAAACCCWAATTTTTCAAACTTCAAATTTTAAAATTTTGATCCAGGGGCTAGATGCGCTGAGTTGAGGCAAGTAAGCTRGTAWAGTTAGATTTATGAAAATCCAATTTTTTCCCCCACAAACATGACCAGCGGATTTTTGGACTGGTGCTTTTGGTTTTCTGGTACTTCTGGTTTTCTGGTGCTTCTGGTTTTCTTGTACCAATGAAAACTAGGGTTTCACTTTCTRGGAGTTCTATCCACTAAAAAGATGCGTTGAAGGTGCCAAAGAATTCCTTGGGCTAGGSCACACTTTTCTAGATGACTTTTGGGCTGAAATTCCTCTTCAATAAAAAGCCCTAATTTTCTTGTACGGGAACAGTGACGTTTTTCTTTATCCAGTGAAAGATGCTCTCTTCAGCTTAGCTCTGATACCATGTTAAAGTTTAAGCTATTATTCAGTTTCTTTTCAATTTACTAGATAACCATAGCATAGATAGGATCACTGAGAGAAACACAATCACAAGATACACAACATTTATCCTAGGAAACCCTCATGGGGAAGAAAACCCAGCAAAAACTTCCTTAATATACATAAACAATACAATGCCAAGACAATAAACCAAACACTAGAGAATATCCTCTCCCAAGCAATGCGCCTCTCTCTCTTCCTTCTTCAGACAATTGGCAACTACAGCTTCCTTCAATACTTGCGCACTAGATGACTGAGCTGAGTGAGTGAACAAATGAGGCGTTGGCTTCCTTTATTTATACAAACTGGCAAGAACTAAAAGGAGGTGTGTCTTCACTGGCAAGGCCGACTTGTCTTTCTGGGTGGTTAGAACCACTTTAATTTGCCTAGGGGCCGACTTCTTAATTTGCATATTACAATTAAGGTTTGACCAATCCGCAAAAGGGGATTTGGTCATTTAAAATGCCTGACATGATCAATCCACAAAAAGGGGATTGATCTAATGAATAATAAATCAATAATAAATAGAATACTCTTTGCAATTACAATATTTCAACAATAATACCCTATTAGGTGAACCAATTCCTCAAGTAGGGGATGTTTCCAAGGATGATGCTTTCTAAGTTATGTAATGGATGTGAGGTGGATGGGATTGGTCTTCGTTTTGGGCTTCAAGACATACAAGAGCTCATATTGTCTCACCTATGGGTGTTGTTATCGCACAGTTTGTAGACAGGAGAGAGGCTAAAGGATAGTAGGTCAAACTGGCAAAACAGGAAACTTCCCCACCCAATGTCACCACAATGGGGAGGTTCTTTCTATTTAGGGAGGCTAGGCCTAGGGGAGACGTCCCCGGTAACCTGGGGTTTTGAAAGGGCAAAGGCTAATAGGACAAAGACAAGTTCCCCCTTCACAGATTACCGCCAATCAGATAGTCCCGGCTAAACAACCAATAATAGAGTATAACCAAAGAAAAGAAAAGCGTCTGCTTGAGACAACACAACAACGAGACTAATACGTGCAATCATGGTTAGTACTTCATAAATCAATGAATATTTGATATTCAATATAAGCAATTTTTAAAAGTAAATAATGACGAAGTCAATGTTTGCAAAATGACAATGATAAATATGTCACTTGTCAATAGATACAAAAATGATATGGCATCCAATGTAATCAATCAATGCTCAATCTAATAAAAGCCCTCAACTACCATTCAATTGCTTATAAAATGAAACGTTGTTGCATCAAGATGAAATAACCAACCGTGACGTCATCATTCTAGGGTTAGTGTAGTTAGGGTTTCAGTTTAAAAGAAGTTTGAAAGTGTTTGGATTTGATTTCACTTCAACGTTGGAGGCTAGAGATCAGTGCCTTAGGGTTAAATGGAGTCAGAAAGTGAAGGACGCACAAGTTGAAGGGGACGATCTTACAAAGGACTAGAGGGAAAGGTTTCAAGGTGCTGCTAACGTAGGGCCTCAAAGACGGAACCCTAGGAGAGAGAGGCTCAGTACGGTGTTGCAAAAGCAAGGCCTCGTGCTCTCTCCTCCTTCCTGGCAAATGGCTAGCTCAGATAAAGCACAAAAACAAGACGAGAGAGCTTAAAGAGGGAGAGTGTTGTTGCGGCAAGCCTCTTTCTTCAAACACTAAGGGAAAAACCACCCTAGGTGTAGATAACCTAGGCCTAGGACGTCTCCCTCTCTTGGATTTCTATAGGTACGGCTGGCACAGGGGAGAGAGAAGCAAGGAGTGTAGCTATGGCTAGGCTCTCTTCTTCTCTTTCAATAGCTAAAGGTTTCTCTATCAGGGGACATGAGACAACGACCTACTTGTGTGTTTGTCCCCTAGGGTTTTGATTCAGTAATATTTATAAGCAATATGCAAGAAATTTAAACTACAAGCATTCAATAAGAAGTTTTGCAGAAAAAAAAACTTACAATTCATGAAGAAATAACCATGCAAACCCTAGTTGTAACACCTTCCTTCAAGAGAAACACCATAAATGCCAAAAATCTCTTCCTTCAACAAGTGTGCATCACTTAGATCAGCCAAAAATCCCAATAGGGCGCTAAAAATCAGACCTCACTATGAGTGAGTGATAATTGATGATAAAAATGAGAGTCAAACCCCTCAATATATAGTGTATCAATGACCTAATTTTACCTTTTAGGTCATAAAAAGGCCGACAAGGCCATAATGTCAAAATAGCATTGTTTTTACATTAAATGCTAAGTAAAAAGCCCTAATCAAGTAAAAATGAGAGTGAAAGCCCCTTCAAAGGAGGCGCTAGCCCTTTCTAGGGCAAGTGAGACACCAAGGAGCAAAACGTTAGCCCCCCAGGGGCCTCTCCAACATGCCACACGTGCCACTGCTGCCCAGTCTGCCTCCAAAAGCATCCATGAAGCTGGATGACGTCATGGTGAAGATGGA
>ML831324.1:43786-54669 GCA_009831015.1 Picea engelmannii
AACTTCATCCTATGTGACATTATGTCTTATCTACATCTTTTCCAAGGCAAAGGAGCCTCTATTTTAAAAAGAATGTGGACCACTTGGAAGAGTGTTGCGAAATGTGTATGTTGGAAATATATGGGCAATATATGCAATTGCGACTTAGCAGTACAACCAATCTAGTGATGGAATTATCACAACCAATGTGTTGTGAAGGTTGCTAAGCATCAAGCTCATAGGCTAAGAAGGAAGGGCATCATCTTTTGGAAGGGCTTGTGGGATTTAGATTCCAAATCATGGGTCGATTGGAGGGTGCTAGCTCATCAAAAAGATCTCCTTTCTTCAGACAGATTGACCATTTGGGAGATCCAAAAGATGATCCCCTTGAAGCATTTGTTTAAGACAAACACTCGAATGCTAGGACCCATTCAAGGAGACTGTCATTGGTCCTTTGCTAAGCCAATCAAAAACTATGACACAAAGAATCTTTACTCCTTAGCTTATCAAAGACACCCAATGGCCCGAAACTGGAATGGTAGATGGACCTCTTTAGATCCAGAGACCAAGTGGATACATCGATTACATATGTGTGGTCTTTCTGCATTTCCTTTAATATAAGTTTTTTCTTGGTCGGTCATCTACTAAGGTCCCCTAACCAAATCTTCTTTAGTGAAAAGTGAATTCACAAACACTCAATGCTTGGTTTGCAGTAAAACATAATCTTTGAAGCACATTTTATGGGAAACTTAAATTGCTATAACTTGTTGGAAGTAGGTTCAAATGCAAGTTTCACTTCTTCTACAAGGTGTTACCTACCCAACTCGCACTTAATGTAAAATACCTAATCCACAAGATGCAACTCGAGGGGCAACTACTAGGATGATCACCAATGTCACCTAAGCAACCTATCCTCTCACTTTTGGTTGGCTCTTCTCCAACCCAAGGGCGGTATCCCTAGCAATTAGGATTACTAAAGCTATAACAATGAAGCTCAAAGGTGATGTTAAGAGATAGCTCTAGCAAAACAATGCTTTTGTGTCTTTTTGGAGTATAATGAGAATAAAGGGGCAATGGGAGGATAAGGGACTAGTGCCTATCCAAATTTTAGGCCAATGGGGTCAAGAGGCCAAGCCAAGAGAGCAATTTATGAATGGTTAAGACACATAGAGTTGTTATACATGCCACAATACACCTTAACTTGTTAAATGATGAAGAAATGTACTTGGAGGGGTCCTTAAAGGTGGCACACTCAAACAATGTTATAAGAGTGAATCCTGTTATCCCCATTTTGTGGATAACTAAGGAGATGATGTCTCAAGGCCCGTAGGGTGCAGATATGGAGTGTCGAGAGACTACATGACCAGCAGTGCCCTTTGACAGATGGAAAACCCACTCACCACCACAGATGATCACAGGTTCAAGATCCAGGTGTTGCGTCAAGGCTGGAGGGAGCCGCATCTCGTCTCTCCAAGGTATTTAGTTGTCTAATTGATCCGGATGAGCGAAACGAAATGAATAACAGACTAAATACAATTACACAGAGATATGGAGAACAACAACAGATATCCAGTGAACAATAACTTCTATTGAATTAATAAAATAAGTTGAAATTGTAAAACTGCAGAACTAAAAACAACTTGCTCGAATGGTGGTAGCTATCTCTGAGAAGAGATGTGGCTGCTATGCGCATCCGTCTGAGCAGAATTTACAATGAGGCTCCAGAGGCCTTTTTAACATTACTCACGAATGCCAAAACCCTAGACATCCAAAAACCTAACCCTAGGAGCTAAAACACCAAAAGTTATGTGGGCCCAGATGGGTAAGTTGGTACATCAACTTCCTGGAGTCATAAATTTTGCATACGACCTCCGTTTTAGGCACGTCATGGCCCGTTGGAAAGATCTTTTCGAGAACAACACATTATGTCGTCAAACTCTGACTCCATCTATAGTTTGATTGTGGAAAGCCAAAAAAACACTATTTAGGACTGCAAAACGACCCTGGAAGTACAGAAAGATGTACTGACATGAAAACATCCAAAATAAGCCAGTTGGATTAGGTGGGCAACCACCAATCTCCACCTGGAAGCTGTGTAGGGCTTCAGACAACCCCGGAAGTGTAGAACCCACAATTACAAAGAATTATAGAAGAACGTGTTGAACTAAAAACTATCAAGAGGAGCGAGTTGGAATAGGTGGGTGGCCACCAATATCCACCTGGATCAGTCCTCCCCCCTTAGAAAGCAATGGTTTCCATTGCGTTGAGTGCCCCCATCAAGTGAGGAAACTTCTACTGATTTTGGACCCTGGTGAAGCACTTGCCTTGGTGTAGGAGCTACCCTGCCTTGACAACCCGATAAAGTTGGATCCTCTGCTGGCGAGTGCGCTTGACCTGTGTGTCCACTATCTGATCAGCGGATTCCTGTTCGATGCAGTCATGGTTCAGCTATGTTGGTGTCAGTTGTTCTGCAATCTCTGATGTGTCCAATAATTGTGGAAAATATGGCCGAAGGAAGTCCACATTGAACATTGGGTGTAATCCAAGGAAGGGTGGAGTGTTGAGCTCAAAAGCATTGCTACCCACAGCCTTGGTGATAGTGTAAGGCCCATAACGAAGTGGGCGGAGCTTCCGATGAGACCCTGTAAAGCGCTCTTTCTGCAAATGTAACCAGGCTTTGTCTCCCACCTGAAACTTGTGCGATACCCAGTGTTGATCATGGCGTTGTTTGTACTTAGCATTGGCTTTCTACAAAATCTCGTGGACCTGTTGGTGTATGTACTAAATCCGCTCAATGAATCTGGTGGCTTTGTCGGCCTCAGACTGAACATGGGAAGAATTTGTCTATGTTGTTGCAAGAGGTAGTGCAACATCAATAGGACCCAAGGGTTGGAATCCCAGCCCCACTTGAAAGAGGCTATGGTTGGTGGATTTATGGAGAGCCATGTTGTGGTTGTCCTGAACATAGGGAAGACTCTCATCCCATGTACGCGGATGCTTGGAGTTATACATGCGTGGGATGTGCACAATCATCTGATTGACGACCTTTGTTTGGCCATCAGTTTGAGGGTGGAAGGTAGTGTATTTAGTAATCTTGGTGTCTAATAGTAACCAAAGACTCGACCAAAATGTGTTGAGGAACCTGCTGTCCCGAGCGGAGATGATGGTCTGTGGTATCCCAAAATGGACCCACACTTGTTCGAAGAAAAGCTTGGCAGTATCTGCCATTGTGATGCTCTTCTTGCAGGCTGTGAGAATGGCCATCTTCGAAAATCGATCAACCACCACAAATACGCAATCATTGCCTTGCTTGGTGGACGGAAGGCCAGGGATGTAATCCATCGAGATAGATTCCCAAGGCCTCTCAATAATAGGAAGAGGGGTGTATAAGCCTTGCTTCTTGATGGTTGGCTTGGCAATGGCACAGGCAATGCAAGATCTAATATACTTGCTGACGTCCTGTCAAAGTTTTGACCAATAAAAATATTTTTGTAGGACGACCACAATTTTCTCCACGCCAAAGTGTCTTGCCATCCAACTGTAGTGAACCTCCCAAATCAACTTTGCATGCTCGCTTGCAGGAACACAGAGATGGCCCAGATGGCATAACAGTCTGTCCTGAATGTGAAAATCGAAGACATTCGCACCTATACCCAAGAAATGATAGGTGGTGGCAAAGTCTGGATCTTGCTGATAAAGTTGAGGCCACTCAGATGCCTCATGCCCACAGGACTGGAGCACGGTGGTGAGTGCAGCCACGGGAGGTCGACTGAGGCAGTCAGCGACACAATTTGTGCTCCCTGTCTTATACTTGATGTTGAGATGAAACTGTTGTAGGTAGGTGGACCACTTCTGATGGCAGTCGTTCTGCAACTTCCCCTGTGTCTATATGAACTGCAGAGGCTTGTGATCAGTGTGGATGATTGTGTCCTTTCCCAGAATGTAATGTTTCCATTGACGACGGGCTTGTACAATGGAATACATTTCCTTGTCATAGGTGGGGTATTTCTGGACAGTATCTAAGAGTGTCCATGGTATGCTACCGGATGACCGTGTTGCGTAAGAACTGCTCCTACAGCATAGTCGGTCGAATGCATCAGTCTCAATTTCGAATGGTTGTTGCAGATCGGGTAAGGAGAGTATTGAAGTTGAGCACAAGAGATGCTTTAGATCATCAAATGCTCGTTGTTGTGCCTTCACCCACGTGAACTTTGCCCCGCCACAGCCCTTGGTCACTTGGTTGAGGGCCCATGCAATATAGGAGAATCCCAACACGAACCGTCAGCAGAAGTTGGCATGTCCCAAGACGCTTCGAAGCTCGGTTAGTGTGGTCGAGGCTGGCCAATCACAGATGACTTGGATCTTAGTTGGATACACATGTAACCCATGCTCATCAACAATGTAGGCTAAGTATTGGACCATGTTCATGCCAAAGGAGCATTTTTCCAAGTTGGCATACAGCTTGTGTTGCCGCAGACTATGTAATGTCCCTTTCCAAATAGGAGCTCCAGGGAGGAGGCTTAATGGTCTAAACTGCCTCGTTAGACTATAGCCAGGGCCAAAGAGGGGTAAATGGGTTACTAGAGGTCACTCCAATCACAGGTGTTATATTCGGAAAGTGACATTGAGCTAAAAGGGTTAAAAGTGCTTTTAAGTCATTATGAGCTAAAAATAGAAGTCAACAGTGAATTAGGGTTTCAACAGTGATTTAGGGTTTTGGAAGTCAATGGTGAATTAGGGTTTCAGCATGATTTAGGGTTTTGGAAAGCTATAAAGGAAGGGTCAGCAACCTAATTCATTATTATGCAGATTATGACTTGTCATTGAGGAGAAGAGGCGCATCTCAGGAGAGATAGTTCAATGGATTCCAGGAGGAAGGCACCAGTTGGTTGATTTCGGTGCTGGAGACACACCCTAGTCACCGGGGAGATCAGTCATGTCTTCCATCATTCTTCAACAACAGTTACACAGTGTTCAGCAGCAAGGGCGCATTCATCCAGAGTGAGGGCGCAGCTTCTAAGAGAGTTTTTAGTCGACTTATCCCATCCACGGAGAATTCCGAGATTTCCCTCCAACCCATTTGAGAGGAAGGCAAGGCGCATCTTTTGCCTGGTTCCTCATCAGATTCCGACGGAGGAATCAACTGGGGCGCATTTTCTAGACTTGGACGTGCGGCACTTTTGTTCTGATACATAGAGCGAGCGTCGGGCCATATTCAGGGAAACCCTTCCGACCCATTTCCCAGTAGACCAAAGCAGTCATTTTGAGACACATCTCGTCCGATTCCGACGGTGGAATCACTAGGACGCATTTTGCCAAAGAAAGAGCGGTGCATTCCCCCAGGGGGATCCATCCGGGGTCCAAACTCACCAGCAGAAGGGTCTGACATTTACCAGTACTAAGGACTAGAGCAGGGCGCATCATTTGGGACAGTTTCTAAGCCATTCTGAGAAGTACAGCTCCCAGGGCGAACTTTACAGACTTCCAGCAGTTACCGTCAAAGCTGCCATAGTCCCAGCGCATCCATTGATTTCGCAGTGCTCCCATATTTTGGGTATTATCTTTTAGTTGCTTATTTGTATTCTGGCTAAGATCCTTTGTCTGTTGATCTAGTCGAGTATTGTCAGTTTATTCAGCCGCATTCGACCATTTTGTAATCCACAGAGATACCATAATATAAACTTCGCAGTCCTTTGTCGCATTTGTTATTTGTATGATCATTTATATGTTGTAAACAATTGATCCTACACACACATTAGCAGTCTTTCCTAGACTAGCCAAGTCAGGAACATTACAGACTGCTCAAAACCTCTTGAATATGTTGCATGTGCGCCTCCCAAGTTTTGTTGAAGATGAGGATGTCATCCAAATATACCACCATAAAAGAGTTGGTGAAGGGTCTCAATACATCATCCATCAACCTCATGAAAGTGGTTGGTGCATTTGTTAAGCCAAAGGGCATGACCTTCCATTCGAAGAGACCTTCTTTAGATTTGAAAGTTGTCTTCCATACATCTGTTGGCTCGATGGGAACGCAGTGGTAGCCAGACTTTAGGTCAATCTTGCTGAAGAACTTTGCCCCCTTGAGTTGGTCAAGAAGGTCATCAATTCAGGGAATTGGGTACCGGTTCCTGACTGTGATTTTGTTTAACGCTCTGTAATCAATGAAGAGCCACCAGGTCCCGTCTTTCTTCTGCACTAGTACAATCGAGCTTCCGCAAGGGGAGGAGTTGGGTCTGATGTGCCCCTTTTGAAGCATCTCTTGGATCTAATGCTTGATTTCGTCATTTTCCATCAGCGAGCGGCGATAGACTAGTCCATTAGGCAAAGGTGCACCGGGGGTTAGATCAATTGGATGCTTGACTTGGCAGCGCGTCGGTACCCTGGTGGGTGAGGAGAAGATGTCTCCATACTCTTCCACGATCCCATCCACTTGCTTCTGCTGCAAAGAGAGGCTCTGTGTAGAGGCCACGGATGTGGCAGTGACCTACTTACTATGAGCACAGATCACAAAGAAGACGAACTTCCCGGTCTGTGAAATGACCTTACTGCATTGCTTAGCAGAGATTAAAGAAATAGCGGTAGGCGACGCTACCTCTGGTATCCTGTACAATTGTCTACCCAAAGTAATAATAACACTGTGGGGTCTAGACTCATACACAGCATGTCGCTTCCACAAATAGGGTTGTCCTAAAAGAACATCACAAACTTCAAGTGGAGCAATATCACACAATACCTTGTCTTTGAAGGGCTTGATATCGTAGGGCAGACGGTACTGTTGGCTGATGTGGAGATCTCTTCCTTGGCGAAGCCAACTGATGGTGTAGGGTTGCGAGTGCGGTGTCGTCGGCAGGTCCAACCCCTTGACGACCTCTGTTGATATCAGGTTCTTCTAACTATCGTTATCGAAAATGAAGTGAAGAAGATCCCCCTTTACCCACATCTATGAGTGAAAGAGACATTCCCCTTCCTTTGGTTCTTCTAGTTCGCTTGGCTAGATTTTGGTGGTAGTGACAGTGGCACTGGGCTCAGCATCGATAATCCGCTTCCCTCCTTCTGGATTTGATTCGGAGTCAAAATTTGCCTCTGACTCGGAAGCTTTCAACTTGGCCACCAGTGACTACTTGGAGCGGCATTCTTTGATGTTGTGCCAAGGGATTTTATGGTATTCACACCATTTTCCCGTGGCCTTCGTCTTCTCATTACCCTTCTTGTGTTGCGGCTTGGACTAGTTGTCCTGAGAGTCGCCATCTTTACTCTATCCCTTGTTTTGTGGATTGGGGCCGCCTTTGCCCTGCTTCAACTGTGAGGAGTTTGCAGATCCAAACTCTCGCCTCTTCTGCTCAAATTTTTGCTCGATCTTGACAGCATATCTATAAGCCGTACCCAATGATGCGATGTCCAGAAACTCCATTTCTGTTTGAATGTATCAATGCAGACAACCGCGGTATCTGAGCACCAGATGTCGTTCAGAGTCTTTGATAGCCAATTTGGTGTGCAGGGTATGGAAAATATTGGTGAAATCTGGTACTGTCTGGTCCCTTTCCTGACGCAGAGTGGTCCATCTTGTTTATTGGTCCTCGTAGCTTCCAACAAGGTAGTATTGTTCTTTAATGGCATCCCTGAAGGAATCCCACGTGGGGGCAACCGCAAATATTGCAGATTCCTCTATGGCCCTTTGCTTAGAGTAAGTATCCCACCAATCCTTAACATGGGGGATGGCCTTGAGGAGTGCAAAAGTAATCTTTTCCCTACCGAAAAAATTGTGGACCAAAAAATACCCTTCGAACAGATTCAACCATTTATCTACAACATCCACATCTATCAATACTTCAAATAATGGAATATCAAAATTTACATGTACCTTGAAGGGGGTTGCATGGCCGCCTGATGAAGATGTGTCTCCTGTGGGCAGCCGCCGAAGGATCTGTGCAAAGTTGTCCATCATTTTGTTCCTTTGTAGCGCAAGGGCTTCCTTGAGAAACATTTTAAAAGGATCTCATGCTCCATCTTTCTTTTCATCCCCCATGGGTTGATCTTGCAAAGGCTCGACTGGTTCGAGTCCCAACTTCTTGTACCCAGATCTTGTCAGGGACATGCACGAAGAAAAATAAATGAAGAGCATACCGCTTTGATACCACTGATCCGGATTTATGAGCGGAACAAAATGAATAACAGACTGAATACAATAACACAAAGATATGGATAACAACAACAGATATCCAGTGAACAATAACTTCTATTGAATCAATAAAATAGGCTGAAACTGTAAAACTGCAGAACTAAAAACAACTTGCTCGAATGGTGGTAGCTATCTCTGAGAAGAGATGCGGCTGCTACACGCATCCGTCTAAGCAAAATCATTACAATGAGGCTCTAGAGGCCCTTTTAACATTACTCATGAATGCCAAAACCCTAGAGATCCAAAAACCTAACCCTAGGAGGTGAAACGCCAAAAGTTATGTGGGCCCCGATGGGTAAGTTCGCACCTCAACTTACTGGGGTTGTAACTTTTACATACGACCTTGGTTTTAGGCATGTGATAGCCCGTTGGAAAGGTATTTTCGAGAACTACACGTTATGTCGCCAAACTTTGACTTTGTTTACAATTTGACTATGGCAAGCGAAGAAAAACATTGTTTAGGACCCTAAAACGGCCCTAGAAGTACAAAAAGATGTACTGACATGGAAACATCCAAAATAAGCCAGTTGGATTAGGTGGGCGGCCACCAATCTCCACCTGGAAGTTGTGTAGGGCTTCAGACAACCCTAAAAGTGTAGAACCCACAATTACAAATAATTACAGAAGAACGTGTTGAACTAAAAACTGTCAAGAGGAGCCAGTTGAAATATGTGGGTGGCCACCAATATCCACCTGGATCACTACTGCTACAACGTCCCTGGTACAGTGGATAAATAGGCTCTAGGGTACTCTTCCCAACCCATGGGCTTCCATCTCATTTGTATGTCATCATGACTGAATCTATTCAAACCAAGCCCATCTGTCCATCGTCCAAGGTTCCAAGGATGTGAGAGCTAATGTCTAAGGGTGGTGAGTCACTGGATGACCCACTACTCTCCATCATAGGTTCCAAGGTCCTGCAATGAAGGCACAACATCCTAGGTACAAGCCCAGGACGTCCCTCAAAGAACCATGTTAGGGCCATTCAAGACAAAGCAAAGTATAAGACAAGGTTAGCCAAGGTTCAAAAGAAACATTAGTCCTTAAAGCATGCAAAGTAAGTTGTTACTTAAGATATAATCCATGTAAACAATTTACCTCGGTATCCCCTTAAAGCATCACACCAGCCCAGGACCTCATGTGAGTTGGCAATTTTAAGTATGGGAGGGCCTTCATCCAACCCTATTAGGTGTGCCAACCTAGACAAAAATAAAAGACCCAGGTAGAGGGATAGGTCCCAAGAGAAGCAGGAAAGAAAGAAACCCTTCAAGATTAAGTGTGATAGTGATACGGTTTTAGGGCTTACTTCATGGCTTATGGTGTCACTGAATCCATTTCTATGAGCGCCTTTGCAGAGGGAGCGCTTGCTTGCTTGAGATACCCTTTCCTCGGTACTTTTTGCATTCCAAACCCCTTAATTTTCCTTTTGATACCCAGTTATCATTTGCAAGTCCCCTTTATAAGGTTTCAAGCTTCATTCCTTTATTTTTCTACTAGTCTATTGTCCTTTATAATTTGGTGCATTCATTCGCATCTAGACAGGGGCGATTACCATTAGAGGGGGTAGAGCTCAAGTTGGCCCGAGGCTTTTATGGTGACCTTTATCATTTAGCAATAGCATATATATATATATATGGAGCAGCCGCATCAACCTCTAGGCCTTCAGCCCCTTCTTATGAGAGAACGGACCATGACCCATTACCGAAGTTCGGTACAATATGACAAGATCCAGGATGGAAAGTGTTAAGTATGGTGGGTGTTGACCGCCTATTCAGCACAGGGGTCAACTCATGTATCATGAAGATTATCTATGTCGAAGACAGAATTGGTTCTACTGGGTGTCATATACCTCAGCACTTAAATTTTTGTAAACGGGATTTCCGCACCCCTGCGTGGGTATATAATGTAATAATGTCTGCATGGATCATAGTTAGGTCAGGTACCTTGGATGTTGACATCAGGGGAGTTCCTTTCATTGAGGGTTTTTTATCCTCAGGTTGTCGACCAGACAAGCTCCTAGCGGACTTCCCTTGAGTTTTTCCCTCCACAGGCTTCCTCCAAAGTGGTGGAAGGCGCTCTGGTGGTCTCATTCACTCGGTAACTTTTTAGGAATATTGTAAATGACCATGCCAGGCAGTGTAGAAAGTTTCGCGGAATTTCGTCGAGTCTAGATAGGTTTTTTTTAATTAATTAAATTTTAAAAAATTTAATTAATTAATTATTTTTGAGCTAAACATTGTAAAAACTTCGTCTTTGGGATTTTGATAGGGGTATTTGTGCTCAAAATGAATGGAACAGCACACCCTACACCCATGGACCAAGTTTCAGCTCAGTCGGACTAAGTTTACTATGTCTTAGTCCACTCAGAGTCAGTCTAGGGCAAAACAGCAATTTTAATTGCTAAGATGACATTATTAAAATGTCATAAAACATTGTAATTTTGAGTCAGTGAGTGGATGTAAAGGTGGAAATGAGCAAGTTAGACCCTCCTAACCTACCCAAACCCATCATAACCTTTTCCTAACTTAATTCAACCTCTTTACTCACTTTTTCAACCTTCTAAATCTTGCCCTAAGGGAAAAAACGACCCACTAACTACCAAATCCCTTGAATTACTCCTTGAAACTTGGAGTGGGGCCTCCACACATGTGGTGCGCCCCCCTAGACTTACCAAAACCCTAACCCATACCAAAAACCTAACTCTAAACCTATTCTAACCCCT
>ML831325.1:31722-47343 GCA_009831015.1 Picea engelmannii
CCATCTAAGGATATGGTAAGCACCATGGTCCTGTCTGGGATTGTAAGACCCTTTTCGAGGCTGATTCATAAGGGGTTGGTTCAATGTCATTCTAGTATGAATGTTCTGATCATGGCTATAAAATATTCCTCCAGCCGGAGCAGACCCATGTTTCGGGTTGCTCAAGGTGTGAAACTGACCTCCTCCATGTGTGAATATGGAGGATAAAGGTGGATTCGTCATTCCAAACACGTTGGTTGGAATCAACACTGAGGAGGTGAGTGTAAAGGACAAGACTTGAGCAGAAGCTTGTCTGCCAAGTTGGTTACTCCATCCAGAAGCAACACGAATAGACCTGGGATTAAAAGGAGGAAAGACACCTGTGGTAGGAGTCATTTGAGGGACATGAGTTCCACCAAACTAGAATGGATTATAAGGAGGAGTTGTGCCCCGGAGTCCAATGCTAACATTAGAGCCAGCGTCTGGGATGGAGTTTGAAAATTGTGATGTAAAATTCGACATACCATAGGAAAAAGGACTAGAGGCCATCGGGATGGATTGAACATTATATCTCGGTGAATGGACAAGAGACCCAAAAGGGTTCATGGCTATAGGTTGAGTATTCACTATAGGACGACCAATGATGATAATAGGTGCCTCTGGCACTACAACCATTGTGGTTGAAGGAGTCAAAGGGGTACCATTAACTATAATAGGTGTGGGAGTCGAAGGGATCCCAATATCTTGATAACTCGGTTCAATAATCATCCTTGAAGAATCACAAGTTTGATAAGTGGAGCTGTATGTACCACATTTAATAAATATACACCTTTTAGAAGGAAAAGACACAAAATGTGGTGGTAATTATAACAAGCGGCGAGACCTGCTGCGAAGATATTCTAGCTCCACGATGACTCAATATTCAATATAAAAAAAAAAAATCCTAAGGCCAGCTAGTAATCAAAGAGAACAACAACAATAATCAAATGACCAATGTGCATGCAAACAGGATAAAGTGGTTGAAAGGGACCTTGATCTCTAAAGTAGGTATGCCTCGCCCAAGAGGGGCCTGAGACTCCGTTGTTAAATATTGGAGGAAACATAATTAGTTATAAGGGCCCTCATGGGCTTAAAAACCAATCGGTCAGATCCCCCTAGAGAGGTAATCCTCCATAAAGGTTGTGTGTTTTTCGACCCTTATCTGACCCAGGATACCTACGAAATAACCCCTGCAAGTAACCTATGTGGTACCTAAGTTAAGAAATTAAGCAGCCACGTTATAACCGATGCATAGGATAACATTCATAAGTCAGGTATATCGTATGGGTAGGGTAGCAAAGCATGAAACCTTGAAAGTACTACCTCTCATGAAGGTAAGGGCGCTATCAAGATCCCCATATACGAATAGATCCCCAGAAATATATCTGACGCTAAGAAGGTATCGGGGGGATATCCCTTCAACCAATATCACAAGACCTCATGATTAACTCTAGTGTAAGTGGATCCTCTTGATATTATCAATTATAGAATGGATTTATCCACTCCCTTAGTTAGACAAATATGTTGATTTAATAGCCTTGGAAAAGTTCACTCACAAAATCCTATTCCAAGGCTCTAAATCCTAATCTAGTTTGTGCACCCTAGAAATTAAAATCGTTACTAATCAATTTTAAATTATAGCATTAATTTTAATGTCCTTTCTTACTCAAAAGGTGTGGTCGTGGAACTAGTAATTTTATGACTTAGCAAGTAACATAAATGAATATGAATACAATGCAAAGTCCCAACTTCAATTTCCAATAAATGATATGCTTTTCAAAAATGAAATTTTCAATTCAATTCTACAATTCTAAATAAAATGCAATGTTTCTTTAGATGCACTAAGATAAATGACAAAGACTGAAGAGATCAAAATTCCAATCAATGTAAAATGCCTAATATATTTTTATTTTCAATATAAGAGAATGAAAATGAAAGGACTGAACAATAGCTTGATATAAATAATCTACTATGTATAGACAAAGACAACCCAAGTAGGATATCAAGGAGAAATATACCTAGCCCAAGGTGCAAGGAAAATCAAAATGAAAAGATGATGAGAAAGGAACTGCCCAAAAATTCAACCAAAGAAAGGTTTCATGTCATTCCACAAATACTTAGCAGTCACCACAGAGACCCAAGAAGTCACAAAAACCATCAAAACCTACCTAGCAATCAAGCAACAAAGGTTGATGTATGAGACTATTCAAGGAAAACTCACATATGTGCATAGATTGCAGAAGTATAGCACGTGTATGTATGTAACTATCAAGAAAAAACCCATGTATATGTGTCAAAACACAACTACACTAAGGAGAAGGCTAAGAAACTCATACTTGGAGTGAATAGAGGCTGTTAGGAAATCATATGACAAGAAACTAAATATGAACGAGATTAGTCTAAGGAGAAAAAAACTCCAAACCCTAAAAAACTAAGATTATATCCCTAGTATGGTCGTGAATTATGTTATGAGGAAAATATATCTATCGATAGGGGTAAACCACAACAAATGAAAATGACCACAAAAATCAACCCTAATCTCAAGTATTCTATATAAACATATATGATAACAAGACAAGATAAGAGGCCTACCTCATCCAGACATTCCATGAAGTCCACCATTGAGCACTTTACCCAAAGAAATATACCCGCAACTAGTCCTAAACAACCAAGCAATGCAAGCATATGGTGATAATATATAATGTTAGCACATTCAATATCATAGTCCATCAAAATTCATAACAAATACTCCCATGGAATAATAATTCAAATATTTGTGAGATATTAATTGGATGAGAAAAGAGTAATTTTATTAAGATGTAATCAGCAGAAGTAAATGGGTTACAAAATTTTGTGTCGGCACAGTTCGGAACCCAGACACTAAGTTCCTTCCATCTGGGCCTCCACCACTTCAATCCTCCATGAAAGGAAAGCTCATATAAGAGAGAAAGTCAAGTTCTCAATCAATAAGGGAAGAGATTGGGGGTTGAACAATGTGTTTAGACTTAAAGGACAAGGGATGCAAACACAATGTGAAGTGAATAATTTCTCTAGAATATCTTTTCTCTCAAAGTTGAATTCTTTCTCCACTTTTCCATATCTCAGATTTGGCCCATTTATAGCCTTCAAGTAGAAATGAAGGGCCGATTTAGAACATTTCCAGTATATTGAATGCCAAGGATCATTGATCTTGTGACGTGACATGGAAACCCAACAACATTTTTAATTTTTAGCACATTTCCCGATGTACGCGGGTTGTAGTGGTGCAACTTGTGTATACGTATGTTGTAATATAGGCAGGGTGCGTATAGGTGGAAAAATAATTTTTTTATCTCTGGGATTTGTAGAAAGGGACTTCAAATTTGCATAGGGAAATGGAAAAAGGCCCTCTGTACAATATTGTATAGGGTGAGGCAAATCTTGCCATAACTGTTGAGGAGATTGGTGTCTCTAGTAGGTTGGTGCCTAGATATTGGTAAGTTGGTGCTCAATTAATGATATTGGTGTCTCGAGTAGGTTGGTTCCTACAATATTTGTAATAATAGGTTGGTTCCTACAAACATTTAAAAAGACAATTTTTATGGTTTTCTCCCGATTGGTTTCCATGTTAAAATCTATGCTTTGTGATTTGAGTTTATATGTGATTATTTTTTCTCATCTATTGAATGATCGATGAATTCTTAAATAATGCAAAAAATATATTATATTTATTAACCTCTCCTCTCTAATTATAATCATAAGCTCAACACTACCACCATTCTAGCTAGCTTGTGTGCTTTGCATTTACAGTCTTTTGTATTCCAAATAATCATTAATAGAATATGAGTTTAAATGTATTACTGTGCTTCTTTCAATATCTCTATGAGTTTCCCTATTATATATTTTCCTTCATTTCATTCTCAATATAATATGGATCAAGACTTCATGTATACCTAAAGGTACGTGGAAGTGATATTCCATATACATATATTGTCTGATGTGGTACTACCTAAAGAGGTACCAATATGGGTTAAAGGGTATTCCAACAAGGCAAGGTGAAACCATGTCTAGTTTCTGCATGTATTCTCCCCATACCATAGTTTTACCTGATAAAAACTAGATCACCTTGTTGTTTAAAGATTCCATAACATGTATCTAAAAGAAAATAAAAAGATTATCTTTCTAACTCAAGAAAAATCTCTTAATATCACTAGAAAGTAACTTGTGCAAGGTAAAGTTTGAGGATGAAAATATAAAATGTAACTTCTCAGATAATATATTATGACACCAATTAATAAATTCAACACATTCTTTTGATCTACTAGAACTATAGAATATATCTGAATCAATAGTTATGTCAATTGTAAATTATGTAGCTTTCAAAACCTAATTTTGAGACTCTTTGGATGGTTGAACTTTATCCTAGTATATCTATGAAATTTGAACCATTGTGAGTTTGAAATTTTGGTTTGTAGTATTTTGATATGACTTATGAAAATCCTAAAAATTTCATAGTATGAACCTTAACTAATAAAGAGTTATACCAAAATTAACAAAATGACTTGTTCAAGAGTATTTTTAGGATTAGTAAAAAACCCTAACTTTCATAAGATATATACTACAAATTATAATGATTCAAAATATGGAAATTTTGTGACATGTAATCCACCATATCCTGTAAAGATTTTTGAAATTTCAAGGTCTAAAACAAAAATAAATGTTTTTAAACTAAAAATAAAAGGATGGCTCACTTGAGACTAATTTCAGGACTAGTAACAAACCCTAAATTCCGTAGGAGATATCTATGAAACTTTAATGAAACATAAATTGAAATTATGACCACCTATTCTTCGCTCTCTTTCCTCGATATTCTAAAAAAAATTATATCTGAAACTTCCCATAAATCTATCTTTAATGAAAATGCCAAAATGTCTTGATTGAAGAAGAACAACCCTAGGATCACATGCTTTGAAACCAAATGTTATGAACCAACTCCTTAATAGTGATAAAAAGAAAATGAATAACAATCCCCTTCAAGGGGAAAAACTCCTTTTTCAATATTTTCAATGTATAAGAAAGTATAATATGATCCTAATAATAGGTCTCCTTGGTATATATATAGAAGACAAAGTGTACAATTCTAATGGAAAAGTACAATGAAAGGTTCTAGCCGACCTACTAATATAACACCAAAAATTTAATAACTCACTATATATGGATTAATACAGGGTTTTATTCTTAACATGGGCCTTTGTCTATAGCTTAACAATGACCTACTTGACTGACTTTCCAATATCATTGGTGACTTATGGTTTTCTTCATCACCTATGGGCGATAAATGATCCTAAAATATTTAGAGGTCAAACTGTCAATTCTTTGTTTTCATTTTAATGAATAGTGCTTGATTTTATTTTTCAATAAAAATGAAGTTTTCCTTATTCTCATAATGTATATGTGTTTATTGAATGTGTTATATATGTAATTACTATTGCATATGTCTTTGAATCATTAATCCTATATGATGCACACTCCCCCCTTCTCCCCTTGGGGCTGGGTGACCTCCAGGTCTCATATCTTCAAACTCCTGGAACCGAATTGGTTCTTCAGGCCTTCAACAGAACCTAGACAATTAATACACACATAGGTCCCCTTGATGTCTCCTACAAGTTTAGACAACCTGCAAATCCGCTCTCCAATGATTGGCAACACCGATTGTGAGTACTAGTTTTGCACTAGACTCTTTCTCCTTTGTGACTGTGGGATATAACCCCAGGACAATCCATTCTTCACTTCAATCTCTGAGGATATTGAAATTTCCTCGTTTTTTTCCTCCCAAAACACCTTTCTCTGAGTTCTCTGGTCTCTACCACATGTTTCCTTGGATCTGTCAGTCCATCTGTACTTTTGGATTTCTCTACTTTACAAAAATCACACCAACTCGACACTTACTTTCTCCATACCTCTAACTCCTGGGTTCTCTAATACACTGTCATGTGTCTCCTCATAGCCAATGGTTAATATCTACCTCACGACTTCATGACTTCGACGATCCCACCTCTCAAAACTTCAAAATGCTTCGAAATCTGAAATACTGAAACACCTCACGACTAATTCCCCATGCAACCTTTCCAGATATGATGGTCTGGAACGATCCCAATCCCTCATGGATATATCTCTCTTTGTTGATTCTGGGAAACCTCAAGGGACTCCTCCCTTCAAATATTTTTTTCCACTCTTACTTGTGAACTTTATTCTTTGAACTTGAACGTTTTCCTTAGAATATTCTCTTCGAAACTTGGATGAAATTTCATCCTGTGCACACCTTGCAACAGGTCCTCCTCCACAACTTCGCTTCTATGTGGATGGTTCTCACTACTCCTCCTAAGATTCCGAGTTGAAATAGTCTGCCACAGCCTCCTTGTGGGAAAACTTCCTTCAATGTTGACTTTGAAGGTGACTATGCACTCTTTGCAACTGATCTTCCACGCCCTATTGTTTCCTCTAAACAATATGAAATTGAGCAAGGTTCTTCCTACCCGCACACTCAAATTATCTCTGCTGAAAATTTTGAGTCAAAGTGGACTTTGTCACACACAACTTGCAGACGATATTCACTCCTTGCACATATAATTTTAGTTTTAACTCTTTTGAGCTTGTGAGTTGAAACAGACTGCATCAACACAATCCTTGCAGACACTATGCACACTTACACTTGCTCATAGAAGAGAAACATTTGAAACTTATCTAAATCTTTGGATATTCATACATTCAACCATGTAAATTTATTCATAAACACAAGAACAAGAAATAATAGAAAAATTCAAATAAACATAAAGTCTACCATTCATTCATTCAGATAGACATGAAAACACCATGCATTTGGGACAATGCTCCTCTATTGTATTCATTCAACGGAAATATACATGTGTTCATAAACTATTTCTCGATAGCTCTCAACTCTCAGCTACAATGGAAACAACTCTCAATAACTAGAGTGCCAACAACTCCAACTATCAACTATCAACATCCCATCAACAACCTCTACTGGGAAACAATACAAAGATTTCTACAAGAGGGGCGCTTTGAGCTCTTCCCTCAAACTACTCTAGAGATATCCTATCAAATTGAAAGCTATCAACTTCTAGAATTTATTATAATAATACTTGTGACATACATATAAGACCGAACACATCGAATTTGTATTGCACTCAGCTTCATTAAAAGAAATTACTTTCTCTGATGTCCTCATGAAATCATCAATTTTTGTAGCATTAAATATGTTTTTAAATTACAATTCCTTTCAAAATATTTGTGTGATACGTCTTCATCAAAATTTAAAATTCTTCAAAATGCGTGTTGGTGTGCCTAGCTATCCTCCACTTGTGCTTTGCTGGTGATGCTCTTGCATAATACTCTTCTGGCTGAAAAATTCATGGACTCATGTCCATGAGCTCCTACACTGACCTTCCATGCTTCTGGGTATCCACTTTGCTTACCCAAATGGCATATTTTATTGGGCGTCCCTTACATTTTACCAAATACTCAAAATATTCTTTCCTTCTCGTCTTCTTACCAATTCATCGATCTACAATTTGATCCATCCGCGGATTTTCTGCTAGACGAATCTTCTTTTTACACTAGATCTCCTTCTGATCTTCGGGTCCTCTGGTTCCATATTCCCTCTAAATATACAAGTCCAAAACGTTGAATATGGGCGATATACCCACATCCTCTGGCAGCTTTATCTCATAAGCATTCTCAAAAAAAATTCTTAGGATTTTGGAGGGTCCTATCTTCTTCAACTTCAGTTTATCATATGTTCCTCTTGGGAACCTATCCTTCCTAAGATGTTATATAACTTTATATCCAACTTCAAATTGAAGTTTCCTCCTATGTTTATCAACTCTATGTTTATATTCACTGCTTCTCCTTTGCAACTGCTCTTTGATCTTATTATGAAGCTTCTGCATTTCTGCAGCGAAGTCTTCGACTCCAACGCTTCTAAATTCACTCTGTTCCAAATCTCTTAACTCTGACACTCCCCTTAGACTCATTCTATTTACTATCTGAAATGGACTCTTTATGTTACTTCTCTTCACTGATTCATTGTATGCAAACTCCACTTGTGCTGTAATATGATCCCACTGGCTATGATGTTGAGAGACCAAACTGCTCAGCAAATCTCCTAAAATTTGGTTCACCACCTTAGTATTTCCATCCATTTGAGGGTGATATGCAGAACTAAAGGACAATTCTATTCCCATCTTCTTCCACAATTTTCTCCATAAATGGCCAACAACTTTGGTATCTTTGTCTGAAAGAATACTCCTAGGAAATCCATGAAGTCCTATAACTTCCTTGAAAAACAAGTTAACAATGTGCATTGCATAACTTCTCTTCTAGCATGGGATAAAGTCTTCCATCTTTGAAAATCTGTCAACTACCACAAATATGGAATCACGTCCTCTTTGTTTCCTTGGAAATCCCAACACGAAATCCATGCTTATTGCATCCCAAGGCCTCTCTAGAATAGGAAATGGTTAATACAACCCAGTATTTTGTGTATTCCCATTTGCATACTGACAAATGTTACATTTGTTCACAACATTCTTCACGTCTTCCCTCATACCTAGCCAAAAGTATGAACCATTCAACTGTGTAAATGTTTTGTCATGGCAGAAATGTCTGGCTAGACCTCCACTATGCTTTTCCTTCAACAAATTCTCCCTCATCGAACACTTTGGTATGCACAACTGGAACCCTTTGAACAACAACCCTTCTTGAATCAAGTATTATTTCAACTAAATTATGTCTCTAAGAACATGATTCACACATGCTTCATATGCTGCTTGGAAATTTGGATCATCATGATACATTTCCTTAAGGTGTTCAAACCCCAAGGTTTTCACCTGAAATTCCTACGTAATTAGACATCTCCTACTCAATGCGTCAACAACCTTGTTAGCATTACTAGAAATATGTTTAATAAAAAAAGTGAAATTTTCCATAAACTCTATCCACTTAGCATGTCTATGGTTTAACTTCTCTTGTCTTGTTATGAATTCTAAATCCTAATTATCGCTATACAAAACAAACTCTTTTGGAATTCGATAGTGCCTCCATTTCATCAAGGATTGAATTATAGCATAAAAATATTTATCATAGGTGGAGTACTCTCTCTTAGTATCATTCATATTCTCACTGAAATATGCAACATGCCTATTATCTTGGCTCAAGACCACTCCAATTGCAGTTTCACTCGCAACACATCTCACCTAAAATGCCTTCTGAAAATATGGAAAAACCAGAATCAATTGTTCTGTTATATTCTCCTTTAATATATTGAAGCTCTTCTCAGCCTCTTCTATCCATTTGAAAGACTTATGTCTTTTCTTTACTGTATCCATCATTTTTGCACTGATTTCACTGAAATTTTTTATGAACTTCTGGTAGAAACCTGCTAATCCATGGAAGCTTCTTACCTCAAATGTACTCCTTGGTGAAAACCACTTTATCATTACTTTCACCTTTTCAGGATCCATTTTCAATTCATTCGAAGAGATCACAAAGCCCAAATAAATTATTTATGTCTTCATGAAAGAGGATTTCTTTAAATTTATCAGTAGCTTCTCCCACTACAACCTCCTCATCACTAATGTTAAGTGCCTCACATGCTCTTGTTCAGTTTTACTGAAGACTAGTATATCATCTAGATATACGATAAAAAACTTGGCAATAAAATATTTCAATGCTTCATTCATCAACCTCATAAAAGTACTTACGGAATTTGTTAATATGAATGACACAACAAGACATTCATACAATCCCTCATTTGTATTGAAGGTTGTTTTCCACTCATCACCTTCTCTCATCCTTGTCTGGTGATATCCACTTTTCAAATCTATCTTTACAAATTAGTTCTCTCCACTTAAACAATCCATTAAGTCATCCATCCTTGGTAATGGAAATATGTACCTAATGGTGATCTTGTTTATGGATCTTGAGTCTGTACACATTCTCCATCCTCCATCCCTCTTGAGACTCAACATAGTTGGTACTACACATGGACTTAAGATTCCCCTAACCAAAAATTTGTCTAACAGATCTTGAACTTGTCTTTTTACCTCCTCATTCTCTTGAGGTTTCAATCTATATGCTTCTTTGTTCGACAAGCTTGCTCTTGGTATCAAGTCAATGTGATGGATAATGATTCTGATATGTGGCAATGAGATTGACAACTCATCCACTACATTGCCTGCAAAACTCTCCAATAGCTCCTAAATTTCCTCAGGAAGATCCTCCATACAAGTTCTTGTAAGGATAAATTTCAGCTTCCTCACTACAACAAACTACATCTCCTGTTCCTTTTTAACTTCACTTAGGAGTTCCTTCCCACTCATGAGAAGTATGCTCATTTTGGTTGCTTCCTTCACTTTCTTCTCCTCAATTGGAAGCAACATGTGTGTCCTACCATTCTTCTCCAAGGTATAAGTATTTATTATCCCATCATGAATGACATTCCTATCATATTGCCATGATCTTCACAAAAAAACATGACATACATCCATGGGAATCACATCACACAAAATTTCATCTCTATATCTTCCCATTTTAAATTCACCAAGGCATTGTTTAGTTATCCTTACTTGATGAACTTTCTGCAACCATGATACTTTATACAATGTCATATGTCCAGTCGTCTCTAGCTCAAATTTCTCCACCATCTCTATGGACACTAAGTTATCAGTGCTCCCACTGTCAATTATCACCTTGCAAAATTTTTCTTTAGTCTTGCAAGCTTTCCTAAAAAAATTGTTCCTCTGCACTAGATTTTCAACCTATGGCTTTGGTTTTAAGAGAACCTTCTTCATCATCAAATATCTCCCATATTCTGCACCTTACACCTCTACATATCGCTTTTGTGCTTCCAAAATGTGAGCTTCACCTCCTTCTTTCTTTCTCTCGGGGCATTCCCAAGACATGTGTCCTACCTTTCCAGAGGCACAACACTTTACTTATCCTCCTCTCACTCTTCCTCTTCCTCTAGGAAAAGAGTTTCTAGCACCACTCTATCTTCCTTGGGAACTCCCTCCCTTTTCACAGTGACTGTGCGGTTTCTCCATCTCACCTTTGGGCTTCTGCACCTTGTCATGGGAAACTTCTTTGTGTATGCTTAAAATTATACCTCTTCTCTATTGAATCTTATTTATAGCCAACTTCTCCTCTACTTTCAATGCAATCTGATAAGCTTCTTCAAAAGTTCTTTCCATCATCATGTTGATTTCGTCCTGGATTTCATATCTCAAGACATTTATGTATCTGGAAACATTTTCCTCATCTCTCTATCTTTTTCCAGCCCTGATGCATAGCTTATAGAACTCCTCTGTGTACTCCTTGAATGTCATTCATTTATGTCTCAGGTCCTACAGTCTCCTGAACAAATTTATCTGGTAGTCCTTGGGTATGAATTTAGCCTTTAGCTTGGCTACCATTCTATCCCAGCTCTTGATCATTTGTTTTCAATTTCTTCTCATATGAGCCTTTAGTTCATCCCACCACAATGGTTCATGTCCCTTCAACCTGGTGACAACACATTTCACCTTTTTATCCTCATCAAAATCTTGATAGTCGAAATACTTGTCCATTTCTTGTATCAAATCAAGCAATTCTTTGACGTCCAAATTACCCTCATACATTATGATGTCTATCTTTTCTCTAGATCCCAAATTGACAACCAATTTAAGCAAGCGCTCTTCTGCAGCATCCTCTGCTACATCTTCTTCAACTTCCACTTCTTCATTATCTTCATCATTGACATATCCAACATTAGGCACTCTCCTTTGCATTGTTTCAATGGCATCCAACCTTGCTCTGAGTTCTTGCATCTCCATTTCTATAGATCTATTTGCTACAGGTGGTTCCACACATCTTCTAGGCAGCATTGTGTCGATGTATCTGATACCACTTGATGGTATCATCCTATTTCTCTGTCTCCTTCACCTTAACTTAAAATAGATTCAGGCTCTGATAACACTTTCTACACACTCCCCCCTTCTCCCCTCAGGGCTACACGTCTCGTATCTTCAAACTCCTAGAACCAAATTGGTTCTTCGAGCCTTCAACAGACCCTGAACAATTAATACACAAACATGTCCCATTTATGTCTCCTACAAGTTTGAACTACCTGCAACTTCGTTCTCCAGCACTCGGCAACACCGATTGTGAGTACTAGTTTCGCACTAGACTATTTCTCCATTGTGACTGTGGTCTATAACCTCGGGCCAATCCCTTCGCCACTTAGGGTTCCAAATATATTGAAACCTCCTCCTCTGATTACTCCTTAAACACTTTTCTATGAATTCACAGGTCTCTTCCACATGCCTCCCTTGATTTGTCGGTCCATCTGTACTTCCAGATTTCTCTACTTCGTGAAAATCATACCTACTCCATAGTTACTTCCTCTGGACCTCTAAGTCATGGATTATCTACTTTGTTTCCACGTCTCTCCTCGTAGCCAATGGTTAATATTTGCCTCGCGACTTCGGTACTTCGACAATCCCAACTCTCAACACTTCGAAGTGATCCGAACTCTAAAATGTCGAAAAACCTCATGGATAATTCTCCATGCAACGTTTCCAGATTTGATGGTCTAGAATGATCCCAATCCCTCCTAGACGGATCTCACTTTGCTGATTCTGGGAAACCTCAAAGGACTCCTCCCTTTCAAGATTTCTCTCCACTCTTCCTCCTGAATTTTGTTCCTTCTCAAACTTTATCCTTCTTAGAATATTCTCTTCAACACTTAGTCAAAATTTCATCCTCTGTACGCCTTGCAATAGGTCTTCCTCCATAACTTCACTTCTCTGTGGAGAGCTCTCACTACTCCTCCTAAGATTTCGAGTCAAAATACTCTATCACTCCCACCTTGTGAACAAATTTCTTTCAATATTGACTTTGAAGGTGACTGTGCACTCTCTGCAGTAGTTCTTCCACGCCCTATTGTTCCCTCTGAACAATATGAAACTTAGCGAGGTTAGTCCTACCTACACTCTCAAATTATCTGTGCTGAACTTTCTGAGTCAAAGTGGACTCTATCACACACACACCTTGCGGACCCTATGCACTCCTTGCACATATAAGTTTTTCATTATCTCTTCTGAGCTCGTGAGTCGAAACATACTTCGTTAACACACTCCTTTTAGACACTATACACACTTTCACTTACTCGTAGAAGAGAAAGAATTGAAAATTATCTAAATATTTATAGATTCGTACATTCAACCATGTAAATGCATTCATAAACACAAGAACAATAAATAAAAAATAATTCCAAATAAACAGAACGTCTACCATTCATTCATTCTGATAGACACCATAACACCATGCATTTGGGACAATGTTCCTCTGTTATATTCAATCAAATTAAATAGGCATGTGTTCATAAACGGTTTCTCAGTAGCTCTCAACTCTCAGGTACAATGGAAACAACTCTCAATAACTAGAGTGCCAACAAATCCAACTATCACTTATCAGCAGCCCGTCAACAACCTCTACTGGGAAACAATACAAAGACTTATACAAGAGGGGCTCTTCGATCTCTTCCCTCCAACTACTCTAGAGATATCCTATCAAATTGAAATCTATCAACTACTAGAATTTATTATAATAAATATTTGTGATAGACAGATAAGATCGAACACAATGAATCTATACTGCTCTCATATTCATTAAAAGAAATTACATTCTCCGATGTCCTAATGAAATCATCCATCTCTGTATCAGTAAATATGTTCTTTAATTACAACTCCTTTCAAAATATTTCTTGATACGCCTTCTTCAAAATTTAAATTTTTTCAAAATGTGCGTTGGTGCGCCTAAATTTCCTCCACTCGTGCTTTCTTGGCGATGCTCTTGCGTCACTATAGTTTGATTTTTGCAATTTATAATCAAGATAATAAGTCTTGTGCTAAGGTTTTATGCATATTAACAATCAACCATGCATGTATAGATGCATAACCCACTTTATTACCTACCACTAGTATAAAAAGAATGAAGAGGGGAGAAGAAGAAGAGAACATGCATCATGTAAAGGTCCAATGAGATAAGTGCCCAATCTCGCTTCCTCATGCATCAACATTTCTAATACACTCAACATTGTGTTTTCATATTTTCCTATGTTGATTTAAGATTATATTGGGACACATGTATTGCACCCAGAGTAGTCATGAGGATGTCCTTGATGCCTCTAGTAGGTTGTGGCTCACCGAATTTTTCTCAAATGGAAGTTGTTATAAGTGTTGGCAAGCTTCACTTAGTATCTTATAACTGCAAATGAGACTCTAATTTCCTTATAATTTCCACTAGATTCCAAAATATATTTCCTCCCTATGATGGCTCTATAAATGCTATAGGAGGCAATGGGTGCATGATCTTTCACTCTAGAGACTATGATGGGATATCTTGTTGGACAGTTGGTTTCCATTGATGTCAACCCTTGGGGAGTGATCTAGGAGATTGATGTCAACCCTTGGAGAGGTCCAGAGATGTTGGACAATTGATTGACACTTGTATGCTTGAGATTGATGGTGAGCTAGTTGGGTACATTTTATGTATGCTACATGTAGCCCTGGAGGTGTGGTTATGGAACCCAAAGTGGATTTAAGGAATATGGACATGAAGTACAATGAAATTACAGGTAAGACTATCATAGATGGATAATAATCGTTGTGTAATTTTCGGTGATATGTGGAATGCCACGTGGTTCCTCACGGTTAGGGAGATATGGCCTTGTAAAGTTGGAAGCCCCAAAGAGTGGTCAAGAATCCCCTAGTTGGTTACATGTCTTTGTGAAAGGGTAAAATGGTTGTAACAAGAAAATCCTAAAATAAGGAAAGAGGTTACCTAGCACAAGTATAAATACACCTAAAAGAGTCTCTCATTGAAAAAAACACTTACATTAAATATCTATCTTATGAACATTATGGTCTGTCTTTTGGAAAATCTATTAGTGAATCAAAGGTTGAATGTGGCGATATTATTTTGATGTTGCGAAGGTCTAAAGTAGAAAAAGTTTCAAAGTTGCAGAAAAATGGTAACCCTAGTATCTGAGGTTGTATGCGGGATGCATAAGGATAGGTCACGTACATATCTGAACTGATAAGAGGATAATTCACGGATCTGAGGAAAATATTTGAAAAATAATGGTTGGTTGAGCTGCAACAAGGTTTGATGGTACAACACAATTCCTACATGATCTAAGATGGTATGCTTCAGGTATTCATGACTAAAGGTATGACTTTTATGTATTTTTTTGAAGTTTGTATCCTTCATGGTATGGCACATGCTTAAGGCATGTCTTGGGGGGCCTTGATGGTACATGATTGCATATGGTTGAGGTGACATTATTACATGCTTGAGACATAACCTTGGTACTTGGTATATGGTTGTTATGGTTCATTGTTAGAGGCACATATTTGTGATATTGGCATATACATGAGGCTTATATTATGGTACATGGAATGATTGAGAGTGATGTGATATATAGTTGAGATACATTTCATGGTATATGTTATGTTATTGATGTTGATGTATGTAATGTCCCCACTTTGGGACATCATCACAGGG